>CM050522.1:83106382-83123882 GCA_027563665.1 Antrozous pallidus
AAACGGAGCAGCCGGCGGGAGCTGGCGAGGCCGGCCCCACTCGGAACCCGGCCGCCCGCCCGCCCTCCCGGAGCCGGAAAGCACAATTAGCGATTTCCGCGGTAACGCCTGCCCTCCGGGCCCTCCGCCTTTCTGATGCGGTGCCCGCGCCTCCTCCCTGCCCCCCTCCTCCAAAGCCGGAGCGGGGCTCCCCCGCATCTCCCGCAGGACGCCCCCTGCAGCTCCGGCTCCCGCTGCGGACGCGAGGGGCCCCTGGGGCCGGAAGCTGACTCATCCCGGGCTGACGGGCTGGACTCGATCCCCAGCCTCACTGGGCTCCGAGTCAGGCCGGGGACCGGCACGGGGGGGGGGAGGGGGGGGGGCTCGCCCGCGGCCCCCTTTTCCTGACGAGACGCGGCGTGGCCCCCAGCTCACGGAAGAGAAGAGAGGAGACATTTCACCGGCCGGAGAAGAAATGCATCTTAAAGAGCAAGTTAGGTCCCTGATGCCTCCCAGAGGCAACGAGGGGCACAGCCTGCCCACCGTCGTCCCCAGTACCCGGGGGCATCGGGCCAGGATGCTGTGGATGCCGAAACCCCTCGTGTAAAACGGCACAGCCCGGCTGAAACCGGTGTGGCTCCGTGGACAGAGCGTCGGCTGCGGGCTGAAAGGTCCGGGGTTCGATTCTGGTCAGGGGCATGGACCTTGGTTGTGGGCACATCCCCAGTGGGGGGTGTGCAGGAGGCAGCTGATGGATGTTTCTCTCTCATCGATGTTTCTGACTTTCTATCCCTCTCCCTTCCTCTCTGTAAAAATCAATCAAATATATATTTTTAAAAAGAAATAAGTTCATTCACATTTTAGTGATCCCCGGTGGCCACAGGACGACAGGGCTGGAGGCACAGGAGGTGAGTGAGGCGCCCGGGAAGGAAGGGGACTCGGCATCCGGACAAGCGGGGCGCAGACACAGAGACAGACTCGGAAGCCCATGGGGCAGAGCCCCGTGTCTTGAGCCCCCGGCCCGGAGAGGGACAGGCGAGGGGCCGCACGGAGCCGTCAGATCCGCTCCTGTGTGTGTTCTGGTCACCAATTCCAGGGTGTGTGTGTGTGTGTGTTCTGGTCACCAATTCCAGTGTGTGTGTGTGTGTGTGTGTTCTGGTCACCAATTCCAGTGTGTGTGTGTGTGTGTGTGTGTGTGTGTGTGTTCTGGTCACCAATTCCAGTGTGTGTGTGTGTGTGTGTGTGTGTTCTGGTCGCCAATTCCAGTGTGTGTGTGTGTGTGTGTGTGTGTGTGTATGTGTGTTCTGGTCACCAATTCCAGGGTGTGTGTGTGTGTGTGTGTTCTGGTCACCAATTCCAGTGTGTGTGTGTGTGTGTGTGTGTGTGTGTGTGTGTTCTGGTCGCCAATTCCAGTGTGTGTGTGTGTGTGTGTGTGTGTGTGTGTGTGTGTGTGTATGTGTGTTCTGGTCGCCAATTCCAGTGTGTGTGTGTGTGTGTGTGTGTATGTGTGTGTGTATGTGTGTTCTGGTCACCAATTCCAGTGTGTGTGTGTGTGTGTGTGTGTGTGTGTATGTGTGTATGTGTGTTCTGGTCGCCAATTCCAGTGTGTGTGTGTGTGTGTGTGTGTGTGTGTGTGTGTATGTGTGTGTGTGTGTTGGGGAGGGGGGTTTCTGGTCACCAATTCCAGTGTGTGTGTGTGTGTGTGTGTGTGTGTGTGTGTGTGTTCTGGTCACCAATTCCAGTGTGTGTGTGTGTGTGTGTATGTTCTGGTCACCAATTCCAGTGTGTGTGTGTGTGTGTGTGTGTGTGTGTGTGTGTGTTGGGGAGGGGGTTTCTGGTCACCAATTCCAGTGTGTGTGCGTGCACGCGCACGAGAGTTGAGGGGGAGTTGGGGGGTGGCCTCACCATCACCCAGCAATCCCGGGACCCCAGCTGGTGTCTGTCGTACAATTCCACCCTGCTCTGACTCCATCCACACAGAGGAGCACCCACTAACTCCTCAGGCTGAGGGCTCAGCCCAACCTCAGAGTCTGAGGCACCCCCAGACCCCACTGCCCCTCCCGGCCAAGGGTGTCTGCCCCCCGTGCTCTGGTCTCAGATTGCATCATCAGCGCTGGTGCCTCATCTACCCCCTCCCCCACGTCCACACCATCCTCTCATTCAAGGCCCGGGACCCCGCGATGGGCTGGTGGACACCTCAGAATCCACCTGCCCTTCTCCCTCCAGCCAAAGTGAAGCCACGTCCACGGCCGGACCCTCCGGAGCTCGTTTGTCCGTGGCCTCCGGCCAGCTCCGCTCCGGGATGGGGCGCTGCCTCCCTCCACCTGGTGACCCCCCCCCCCGCACCCCACTCCTGCCAGCCCCACGGGCGCTCACCCGGTTGACACAGTCATCGGTCCTCAGGCGCTCCTGGACCAGCCTGACGAGCAGCACGCTGGGCACGGACTGCGGGGAGCACAGGCCGGGTGAGGGCGCGGCCGGGGGCCAGGCCCGGGCTCCCGGGGGCCATGCCGGCCTCAGGGAGGGCCAGGCCCCCCAGTCCCGTGTCCTCGGCAAACTCAGGACTCTGAGCCCCACGGGGAAACTGCTGGGAGGGGGCTGTTTTCCCATTGCCCGTGGCCCCCCAGCTCTCTGGGGGCACTTCCCAGGCGGGGAAGGGGGGCAGGGAACATCACCCCCCTACCCTCTCCTGTCCCCTCCGTCCCCTCCGGTCGAGGGCAGGGCCGGCTGACATCCGAGGCCATCTTCCGCCCTGACCACACCCGCTCGCTCAGACAGGCGGGGAGGGTGGGACACAGGGACACAGATGGGGGTGGGGGACACAGGGATGGCTGGGGGTGGGGGAACTGTGCCATCAAAGAAGAGGAGCTGAAAGGCGACAGGGTGTCCCCCAGTCTGCACAGCGGGGACAGACGGGTGGTGACTGTGAGCGGGGCCCCCTGGGTGCCCCCTGCCGGGGGCTGTCAGATGCCAGCTTTGATGTGTCACCGAGCTGAGCCAAGCGGCCTGCTCCCAGCGGAGCTGCCTGTGGGAAGCAGGCCCCCCTCCGGGTTTCGAGAGAACCAGGGACACGCTGGGGCCCGGTGAAGCCCCTGGGGTCCTGGCCCCTCCTCCCCGGCTCCTGCGGAGACACGGCCACACCCCGGCTCCTTTCCGGGGGCTGTGCTGGCTCCAACAGCAGCCACCTGGCCCGGGGGCACCCCTGCACCGGTGCCTTCCAGCTCCTCTTCTTTGATTGCAGGTCCCCCACCGCCTGCACCCCTTCCTTCACCCCGAGACCCTTTTCCTCCCTGACCGGCCCCCACGCCCCTGCCTCCAACCTCCCTTCACCCGGCTGCGGCCAGAGAACCCCAACAGGCAGCTGAGCGCACAGCCGTGTGGCCTGAATGTGCGACCCTCGGCCTAAGGAATCCCCCTCTCCCTGGGGAACTTCACACCTAAAAGCCCTTCCCCTGGAAATACCCCCCGCCCCCAGCCTGTCTTCTGCAAACAGTGAGGGTCCACTTTCTTCCTAAACCTCCTCCTGCTCCCAACGCTGGCCGCCCTCAAGCTGTAACCCCAGCCTCCGGCTCCTGCACGACTGAGGGGGCAGGGAGGGCACGGGGGTAGAGGCAGGGAGAGGACAGGAAGGGGCATCACTGCTCCCCCTCAGCGCCAGGCAGGCCATTGGGGCAGGAAGCTGGGCTGAGCCATTAGGTGTCCTGTGGAGGGCCGGCCCTGCTGGGGGAGGCCCAGGAGCCCTGTGGGGGGCCGGCCCTGCTGGGGGGGGGCCAGGTGCCCTGTGGGGGGCCGGCCCTGTGGGGGGGGGGCCAGGAGCCCTGTGGGGAGCCGGTCCTGCTGGGGGGGGGCAGGAGCCCTGTGGGGGGCCGGCCCTGCGGGGGAGGCCCAGGAGCCCTGTGGGGGGCCGGCCCTGCGGGGGGAGGCCCAGGTGCCCTGTGGGGGGCCGGCCCTGTGGGGGGGGGGCAGGAGCCCTGTGGGGAGCCGGTCCTGCTGGGGGGGGGGGCCAGGAGCCCTGTGGGGGGCCGGCCTTGCGGGGGAGGCCGGGGGCAGCCTACCCTCTTCCGGGCGTAGTGCTCCCGGGCCTCTTGGGCCAGGTCCGAGTGGCTCGTGGCCAGCAGGTTCTCCACGGTCAGGAGGTTGGTCTTCAGGTGCTTGGCGAGCCACATGGCCTGCGGGCAGGAGAGAGGGAGACGCCCGAGTGGGAGCCGCCAGCCGTGACGGAGGGAGCCCCGGACACGCCCAGGCCCTTCCCTGTTCCGTGAGCACAGCCTGGCCACCTGGGGCGACAAACCCCAGTAGCTAAAAGGTCCCCCCCCGTCCGCCACTGCTAGCTGCCAGAGCCCGTGCCCCCCGCCCCCCCCCCCCCGCTAGCTGCCAGAGCCCGTGCCCCCCGCCCCCCCCCGCTAGCTGCCAGAGCCCGTCCCCCCATCCCCTCCCCCGCTAGCTGCCAGAGCCCGTCCCCCCATCCCCTCCCCCGCTAGCTGCCAGAGCCCGAGGGCCACGAGCTGCGACCTCACAGGGGCGCGCAGATGGGCCCTCAGTGTGGACGGCACACCCGGTGCCGTCCGCGTTTTCTCTGACTCCAGAGGGACGGAGAGATGGAGACTCAGTGATGAGAGGATCAGGGTCCGCTGCCTCCTGCACCCCCCACACTGGGGACCGAGCCTGAGGCCTGAGCATGTGACCTTGACCAGAATCGAATGCTGGCATCAGCAGGCTCTACCCACTGAGCAACACCAGCCCGGGCGAAGCTGCCTTTTTCTCAGAGACGGGGGGGGGGGGGGGGCGCCTCCTCTGGCCCGTGAGTGTGTCGGCTCCGTCCCGGCTGCCGCAGACGGGGGACAGCGAGTCCGGAGGGTGACGGGCACAGAGGCCCTCGGCGCCGAGCCGACCCATCGGCGGACTCTGAGCCGGAGGGCCCCTGGCTGCACCGGACCCGCTCGCTCCGCACGCTGCAGACAGCGGGGGCCTGCCTGGGCTTTACTGGGCGCCGCCTTGCTGTGCAGAGAGGTGCCGTGCGCCCCCATATGAAGGGGGTGGGAGGGGGGCAGCTGAGCGCCCGGCCTGCGCTCCCCGGGGAGGGGCCGGGACAGATGCTGCGCCAACGCTCCCTGCGCTCAGAGCAGAGCCAGAGCCGGACAGAGGAGCCTCCCTCCGCCAGAGGAGCCCGCACACCCGCCCAGGGAGCCGGGCCAGTGCAGAGCCCGCCCCCCCCCCCCCAGCACGGCCTCGGGGCGCGCTTTCCAGGGGCCTGGGCCTCCCCAGCACAACAGGTGGGAACAGAGTGCGGGCCTGGGGCGGCTCTGGCGCCGAAACCGGGGGGGGGGGGGGGGGGGGGGGGGGGGGGGGGGGGGGGTGCAGAAGGGGTCAGAGCTGGCGGCAGACCCTGAGGGGACAACTGGTGGGTGAATGGACAGGCGGGTGGACGGACAGGCGGGTGGTCGGACAGGCGGGTGGTCGGACAGGCGGGTGGACGGACAGGCGGGTGGTCGGACAGGCGGGTGGTCGGACAGGCGGGTGGACGGACAGGCGGGTGGACGGACAGGCGGGTGGACGGACAGGCGGGTGGACGGACAGGCGGGTGGAGGACAGGCGGGTGGACGGACAGGCGGGTGGACGGACAGGCGGGTGGTCGGACAGGTGCGTGGACGGACATGCGGGTGGAAGGACAGGCGGGTGGTCGGACAGACGGTGGACGGACAGGCGGGTGGACGGGACAGGCGGGTGGACGGACAGGCGGGTGGACGGACAGGCGGTGGACGGACAGGCGGGTGGACAGACAGGCGGGTGGACGGACAGGCGCGTGGACGGACAGGGCGGGTGGACGGACAGGCGCGTGGACGGACAGGCGCGTGGACGGACAGGCGGGTGGACGGACCAGGCGGGTGGACGGACAGGCGGGTGGACGGACAGGCGGGTGGACGGACAGGCGCGTGGACGGACAGGCGCGTGGACGGACAGGCGGGTGGACGGACAGGCGGGTGGTCGGACAGGTGCGTGGACGGACATGCGGGTGGAAGGACAGGCGGGTGGTCGGACAGACGGTGGACGGACAGGCGGGTGGACGGACAGGCGGTGGACGGACAGGCGCGTGGACGGACAGGCGGGTGGACGGACAGGCGGGTGGACAGACAGGCGGGTGGACGGACAGGCGGGTGGTCGGACAGACGGTGGACGGACAGGTGGGTGGACGGACAGGCGGTGGACGGACAGGCGGGTGGTCGGACAGGCGGGTGGACGAACAGGAGGGTGGACGGACAGGTGGGTGGACGGACAGGCGGGAGAGGGAACAGCTGACCTAGGGCAGAGCCAGCCAGTGAGGCAGCCGCCGCCACCCGCTCCGGGCAGCCGGACGGCAGTGCGGACGCGGTCCCTGGGGGCGGGAGGGGAGACGCCCGGCTTCACCGCACGGGGGGCAGGCCGCCAGTGGCTCAGCTGGCTGAGCCCGAGTCTGAGGGACGGGCTCTGGGCTGGCTCCCCAGGCGGGGCTGCAGGAGACAGGACCGCTGAACGCCGCTCCGCACCCACGTTTCTCTCTCCCTCCCCCTTCCTCTCAGAATCAATAAAAATGTGTTTTAAAATAGAAAACAAGAAAACAAGTTAGAAGCCAGAGACGGGCAAGGAGAAGTCGCAGAGTACAGCCTCGTCCCACTTTGGGGGTGTCACCGTGTCACTGGGGGTGTCACCGTGTCGGTGGGGGTGTTACCGTGTCACTGGGGGTGTTACCGTGTCGGTTGGGGGTGTTACCGTGTCGGTTGGGGGTGTTACCGTGTCGCTGGGGGGGTTACCGAGTCACACACGCAGGGACACACTCACGATCGTGGTCTTCCCGGAGGCGGGTGGGCCCAGGATTATGATCTTCGGTACTGCGGGGGGAGACGCGCGTCACAGTCTCTCTCTCTCTCTCTCTGTCTCCCCCCCCCCCCCCCCGGCTTCCTCCTCTGCAGGCGACGGGCCGTTGGTAAGCGCAGTCCCCGCCAGAGCTCTCTGTGGCGGCGGTAAGGGATGGCCAGACGGCTTATCTCCCCGTCCCGAGGGTCAGGGACACAGGGACACGCGGCTCCCATTTGCCAAACTGGTACATACAGGAGCGACTGCCGTCCCGGCTTAACCCTGTGAGCCGGCTGCGTCTCGGGAACGACGCTGCGGAGCTGCCCCTCACGGTCCTGCCTCCGGCCCGGAACCCGGGCTCCCCATCGTGTCCGAGGGCGGTGGGCAGCGGGGGCGCGGGCAGAGCGGACAGAGCCGTCTGCTTTCCAACGCGGGCATGTCGGCTGAGGGCCCCGGGGGCCAGACTCCGCCCAGCATCCCGGGGGGCCGGCCTCTGAGGGTCACGGGCGGCAGGTCGCGTGCTGGGCCCCAAACAGACGCAGGAACGCGGAGCCTGGACAGCCCGATCGCCGCCGGGCTGGCCGCTCCCCTAACGGTGGGGAGCCGGGGCGCAGGGCAGAGGTGCCCGATGGACAGAGGAGCGCTCCCAGAGGTTTCCAAGCAGAGGCTGCGGAGGAGTCGGTCCGTGCGGAGGACGGGCGGGCGGGCGCCTTCCCCAGGCTGGGAGGGCACCCCGAGAGGGAACTCCAGGGCCCGTCTGGCCCCGCGGGAGGAGCAGCGCCCCGCACGCAGCAGGCGGCGGGTCCACAGCCTTTGCCCAGTGCTGCTTCACCTTCTAGTCTCCAGGGAAAATGCGGGAAAAAGTTCAAGGTCATTCCGACGCAGTCGGTGGAGCCCTGACACAGAGGGGGTCGTCCTCTGTCCGCCTCGGACACGGGCCCGCTCTCTCCTCAGAACACGCGTGACGTGGACATGTCCCGCTCCGCTGCCCCGGGATTTCCCGTGGGGGGTGGCTCCAGAACACGCTGTTTCCGCTCGCTAAGCCCTGGCCAGTCTGGCTCACCGGCCCCACCCGGTGGGAGGGGCAGAGCTTGCTTCTCGGACGCCCCCTCTCCCGTGGGGGGCACCGTGAGCCGGGGATGGGGGGCAGGAGGTGCGCCCGGAGCCCCTCCACGGCCCGGCCGCCTGCGGGAGGCGCTGCGCGGCTGCACCCAGCTCAGCTGCCCACCTCCCTCGGGGCTGGCCCCCGGGCCTGGCTCCCACCTTCTTCCGCCAAAGGGCTGTGACCTCCAAGTCCTCAGGGCCCGAAGGGCGTGACCTCCACCGGAGGCTGGTGTGACCCCGGTGGAACAGCCTGGCCTGGCCGCCCTGGGGTCCAGGGGCTGGGCAGCCTCATCGCTCTTCCTCACCTGTCACCTCACCATCAGGACTGTCCTCCCTCCCCCAAACCCAACATCTGGGCCACAGCTGTGTCTCCCCCCCCCCCTCCCCCGAGCGGGGGCCCCGGAGGCCTCAGTCCCCCTGAGCAGCCTGGGCCTCCTCCCAGGCTGTCCTTTGTCACTGTTAGGTGTGTGTGTGTGTGGGGGGGGGGGGGTCCAGAGCCAACACATGCACCGCAAGGTAGATGGTGACAGAGATAGGGAGCTGGCTGGCGCCTTCCTAGACCACCCCCCCCCCCCCCCCCCCGCGCCTGAGGCAAAATTCCCACACCTCCCACGCCCTCCCTCCGCCCTCCCCCACTAACAGCTATGAAAGAGGCCCCATGCCCCTTTGGGGGCTGACTTCCCTGCCCGCCCTCGGGCCAGCGCATTCCCATCGCCTGCAGCTCTGTGCACTTTGCCTCCTGCGGGCACGCCTCCCGGTCCTCACCGGCTGCCTCCGCCAACGGGGCCTCCGCCTCGGCGTTCTGGCCGCGAGCCACAGGGCACAGCTGCAGGGCCCCGCCCGGGAGGAGCCAGGCCCACCCGCAGGGAGCAATGCAGCCCCGGGGGGGGGGGGGCACACAGCACTGACTGCCCGGGCACGAGACACGGCAGCCGAGGCCGGAATGTGGGCTGGGAGCTGCCCCAGACGGGCCCCCACGGTCACCCGGGAGCCAGGCCCTGCAGGGCCACCAGCGAGAGCCCCTCCCAGGCTGCACCCCGGTCTGGCCTCACCTGACCGGCGACCTCACAGCACCCCCTACTCCCCGCAGAGCCTGCAGCCGGGCAAGGCCTCCGGGCCTCTGCTAGGCCGCACTGCCCCAGGGCTGCGTCTGCAAACGAGGTGGCTGTGGGCACAGAGGGCCAGGGCTGCTGAGGGAGAGGGAGCTGGGCTGCCACGACAGGTGTGGGGGATGGGCAGCGTTCCAGCAGCAGGGAGGGTAGCCAGGGGGAGGGTAGCCAGGGGGGAGGGTAGCCAGGGGGAGGGTAGCCAGGGGGAGGGTAGCCATAGGGGAGGGTAGCCATGGGGGAGGGTAGCCAGGGGGGATGGTAGCCAGGAGGGAGGGTAGCCATGGGGGAGGGTAGCCAGGGGGGATGGTAGCCAGGAGGGAGGGTAGCCAGGGGGGATGGTAGCCAGGAGGGAGGGTAGCCAGGGGGGAGGGTAGCCAGGGGGGAGGGTAGCCAGGGGGGAAGATAGCCAGGGGGAGGTTAGCCAGGGGGGAGGGTAGCCAGGGGGAATATAGCCAGGGGGGATGGTAGCCAGGGGGGATAGTAGCCAGGGGGGAGGGTATCCAGGGGGGACGGTAGCCAGGGGGGAGGGTAGCCAGGGGGATGGTAGCTAGGGGGGAGGGTAGCCAGGGGGAGGGTAGCCAGGGGGGAGGGTAGCTCAGGGTAGGGTAGCCCAGTGGGGAGGGTCTTGTGCACTGAAGCCCTGGGAGCTGGGAGAGGGCCCGCTGGCCAAAGCCAGAGGAGGGTGAGGTGGGGCGTGGCCTGGCCCAAGCACCCCTCTCCTGGCTGCCGCTCAACCAGAGCTCTGGCCACAGGCCTCCCCCTCAAGGTCCTCCGACCCTGGGCCAGACCCAGCAGCGGGCTCAGGGCCTGCAGAACCTGAGGAGAAGGGGGACGCACCGCGACAGGAGCATGCGGGGGACAGGTGGACTCCCAAGTCGCACGTTCATCTCGACAAAGCGACGGGGCTCAAGTGGCTGCTGGGGAAGCTCCAACAGGCCCCATACGTGACCCCGCGCTGGGGGGGGGGGGGATGCTTTCCAAGAAAACACCCACAGCCTCCCCCACCCCAGGTTCTCGCTCACGTTCACCTGATGAACTTCGGCTGCTTCAAACCTGCCGCCCCGCTCACCCCTAATTATTTATAAACAGCCCCTCCCGGCTGCCGAGGGCAACCGCACTTCCAGCCGCTTCAAAGGGAACCAAAGGCTCTGTCCTCCGGGATCCGATCCAGCCGAACAGGGAGCCGATTTAAACCACCGGAAAGCCCTGGGGCGGGGCCGGCCGCCGCCTTCGGGACCAACCCTGCTCTCGCCATTCCGCATCGGCGTCGCCAGGGCTGCTCTAAATGCCCGCTGCGGACCGAGCTGCCGGTGCTGCACGAAGGGGCTGCCGGCCCCCCTCCCGTGCCCCCCTCACTCACTGGGCGAGTCCAGAGCCTCCTCCCCCCGCACCAGCCCCAGCACCAGCCCCAGCCACAGCACCAGCCCCAGCACCAGCCACAGCACCAGCCACAGCACCAGCCCCAGCACCAGCCCCAGCCACAGCCACAGCACCAGCCCCAGCCACAGCCACAGCCACAGCACCAGCCCCAGCACCAGCCACAGCACCAGCCCCGCACCAGCCCCAGCACCAGCCCCAGCACCGGCCACAGCACCGGCCACAGCACCGGCCACAGCACCGGCCCCAGCACCAGCCACAGCACCGGCCACAGCACCGGCCCCAGCACCGGCCCCAGCACCAGGCCCCAGCACCAGCCCCAGCACCAGCCACAGCACCAGCCCCAGCACCAGCCCCAGCACCAGCCCCAGCACCAGCCCCAGCACCAGCCCCAGCACCAGCCACAGCACCAGCCCCAGCACCAGCCACAGCACCAGCCCCAGCACCAGCCACAGCACCAGCCACAGCACCAGCCCCCAGGAAGCGGAGGGCTGAGGGCAGCTCCCGGGCATCACAGGCCGCTGCGTGGCTGCCAGGAGGCGGCACGGCCTGGCTCCCCGGCCCAGGTGAGCCGCCCTGTGTGCCAACGGAGGCCCGAGGCCTCGAGGCAGGGAGACCCCAGGGGCAGCTGAGGAGGTCCTCCTGGCCCCACAGGCCACAACGTGACGTCGAGGGGGCACCGAGCTCACAGTCAATGTCAGCTCTCAGTCCTGTGGGGGGGGAGCGGGGGGGGCAGAGGCAGGAAAGGGGGGGGCGGGGGGGAAGAGACTCAGAAAAGGAGCTGGCCTCTCTGAGCCACCGGGCTGAGGTCTGGCTGTGGGGCCAGCCGAACTGACTCGGCCAGGAGACCGAGAGGAAATGATGACGTGATGCTGCCCCGGGTGGCGGCGTCTTTACACCCGGCGGGCGGCCTCAGAGTTCACACCCGGCCGGCACCATCGGCGGGGACCCGGCAGAGCGTGGACACTGGGTTCCGTGGTGTTTCCTTTAGCCGTGCTCCCGGAGAAATTAGGGGGTTTTTCTTTTTTCTTTTCTTTCTTTTTCAAAAAAACATATATTTTATTGATTTTTACAGAGAGGAAGGGAGACGAATAGAGAGTCAGAAACATGGATGAGAGAGAAACATCGATCAGCCGCCTCCTGCACACCCCCTACTGGGGATGTGCCCCTAACCAAGGCACGTGCCCTTGACTGGAATCGAACCTGGGCCCTTTCAATCTGCAGGCCGATGCTCCATCCACTGAGCCACACCGGTTTTGGCAATTAGGGAATTTTTCAATTTACCACCAGCCCAAGTGGTCCAAGCCCACCCCGACCTGCTCTGACCCCTCTCCCGACTCGGAGGACAGAGGAGCTCTGGGTGGTGGAGGGGGGTGGGGGGCAGGGAGAGGCGGACAGAGGGGCTCTGGGTGGTGGAGGGAGTGGGGGGCAGGGAGAGGCGGACAGAGGGGCTCTCGGCGGCGGAGGGGCGGGGACAGGGAGAGGCGGACAGAGGGGCTCTCGGCGGCGGAGGGGTGGGGACAGGGAGAGGCTGACAGAGGGGCTCTGGGTGGTGGAGGGGGTGGGGGGCAGGGAGAGGCTGACAGAGGGGCTCTGGGTGGTGGAGGGGGTGGGGGGCAGGGAGAGGCGGACAGAGGGGCTCTCGGCGGCGGAGGGGTGGGGACAGGGAGAGGCGGACAGAGGGGCTCTCGGCGGCGGAGGGGTGGGGACAGGGAGAGGCGGACAGAGGGGCTCTCGGCGGCGGAGGGGTGGGGACAGGGAGAGGCGGACAGAGGGGCTCTCGGCGGCGGAGGGGTGGGGACAGGGAGAGGCGGACAGAGGGGCTCTCGGCGGCGGAGGGGTGGGGACAGGGAGAGGCGGACAGAGGGGCTCTGGGTGGTGGAGGGGGTGGGGGACAGGGAGAGGCGGACAGAGGGGGCTCTCGGCGGCGGAGGGGTGGGGACAGGGAGAGGCGGACAGAGGGGCTCTCGGCGGCGGAGGGGTGGGGACAGGGAGAGGCGGACAGAGGGGCTCTCGGCGGCGGAGGGGTGGGGACAGGGAGAGGCCCGGGTGCTCACCGTGGTCATTGTTCCGCTTGCAAAGTGATCGATCATGAAGCGGAGGGGGTCCCTGGGCTGGTGGATCAGAAGCTGCTCCAGCAAGTTCTGTGGGTGCAGGGCAGACGCCCTGGTAGTTAACACCTTCAGGGGCACCCCGGTCCCCAGCTCAGGTGGCCCAGGACCCCGGTCACCATGGACAAAGGACAGGAGGCCTGATCTCGCCACGGCACCCACCAATATGCCTCCCCCCGGGGACCCAGCCCCTGGCCTGACGGCAGCCGTGAGGGCGGGGCTGTGTGGGTGCTGCTGAGGAGGCGTCCGTGGGCCTGCGACCCCGCTCAGTCCGTCCCGGGACCCTCCTGCCTCGTCCCCTGGGGCTTTGCAGGCCCTTCTCTGCTTTCGTGCCCGCGAGCCCAGGCCAGGGCTGCTCCATCGGCTCGGAAGAGGCTCCCTCCGCCCGGGGGGTCAGCCACCGTGCCTTCCTGACCACACTGCCCCCTGACCTCTCGCTCCTGCAGCCCCCTGTCCCGTCACGGCCTCACCCTGTCCCAGCGCCAGGCAGGCAGGCAGTGCCCAAGCACATGTGGGCTGGGGGCATGGCCATCACTGCCACCAAAGTCCCTCCGAGTGGGACAGAGTATGAACGAACGTACACGGTCCCGGGACAGTTGGCCTCTCTCTCTCTCTCCCGCCCCCAACTCCTCTCTCAGTTACTTTCCGAAGGAAGCACAGGCTTGCCGGAGGATGCAGACTCGGGCCCACAGTCTGAGCTCTGCTCTCCTGCGTGCGGGTTGAGGTTCAGGTGACCGCAGGCCCGCAGTGGTGCCCGTGGGGGTGGGCACCCAGAAAGAGCTTGGGGGCAGCCAGGAACTGGGACTGAGGAGGAGGGCAGGTGGGAAGCGCTGCTGTCCCAGCAGGCGGCCACTTATGGGCATGGGCATGGGCACGGGCACGCGGCTGTGAGCTCGGACACCCCAGCTCAGAAACCACCACTGCACGGCCCTCTGGCGATCACCCCAGCCAAGCCCGCCTTTCAGAGGGGGCAGGAGAAAAAGGAGAGACTGCTCAGGCCCACCCGGCCGGCTGACGCAGAGCCAGGAGCCAACCCTGGTCAGGCTGCCCCGCCCCTTTCCTGCCCCTGGGTCCGCGGGGTGGGGGGGTCTTCAGATCGCGGGGTGGGGGGTTTTCGGATCGCGGGACCGCTCGGGGTCACGGCGGCACGGGAGTCAGAAGCCGCAAGTGAAGAAACCTCGAGAGTAACCAACGTGGCCCGCACCGCTCCCCGCCGCCCGGCCGGCCGCCGCCAGGGTCACCTGCATCATCTCGAAGATGTGGTGCGTCTCCCCGTACTGGGGCATTTCCGGGGGGATGTGGTGCGGGGCGGTGGTCGCGTCCATCCTGCCGCGTCCGCCGCTCCCTAACGACCACCGTTGCTAAGGAAGCCGCCTCTGACGTCATCCGCGCGCCGCTTCCTAGTGACCGCCGTCGCTAGGGACGCTGGCGACGTCATCGGCGCGCGCCGCGGGCTGGCCCCGCGCTCCAGGGCAGGCGCTTCCCCGCCGGGCCGCGCCCTCCCACCTGCGGGTGTCAGCTAGCCTCTCGGGGGGCTTCCGGCTGTGGCCTCCGAGGACCAGAGATGCGCCCACTGGACCCCCCCTCCCCGTGCTGGGACCCCGGACCGCACCCCGAGGGCAGGAGCAGGTCCTGCTCTGGTCCCGGGTTTGGAGCTCTGTGCGCTCCACCCGGGCGTTAGGCTCCCTGGCCTCAGTTTCCCCATCTTTAAAATGGAGAGGCGAGGTAGGGGAGGGTGTTGGAGGCGGTGAAGAGAATCCATAGAGCCGACCGGGGGGCCAAGGGTCCCGCTGGAAACCCTCCGTCCGACTCGCAGCTTTAGAGCCCGGGGGGCCCCGCCGCCCCTTCCGGAGGCGGGGCGGGAGGCCACGTGACCCGATTGCTATGGCACCCGCGGTAACAATCTGGCGCGGCCCCGCCCCTTCTCGCTGCGACCTCCGCACCCTACACCCCACGACCCTCCACGCCCTGGGAAGGGCCTCCGGCTTCTCCCGGGCCCCAGGCACCCACGGAGGCACCCCAGCTTCGGGGCGTTCTGTGAGTGGAGGCCGCTGTAGGCAGGCAAAGGCTAACACGCCAGGTTCGGAGACTGGGGAGGGCGAGCCGGGTGCAGGGGACCGCCGTCCCGGGAGGGGAGTGGGGAGGGGTGCGGCGCCTGGGGGTCGCGTCCATCCAGAGGGGCGGGGCCGGGCGGGCTTGGGGAGCAGCCCTCGATTAGGGGGGCGCTAGCTCTTGCTGCGGTTCTTAGCGGGGCTGCTGCTGCGGCCGAGTCCCTCCGGTCTGCCCGGGTTCAAATCCCGGTGCACTCTCACCGCTGTGGCAGCCTGCCCTGTGCCTCGCCTTCCTTCCCTAGGAAGTGGGGTGCTGGAAGGATCCAGGAGCTGATGTATCTGGTGTCAGTGTAACGGGCAGTAGTCAGGGCACCCTGCAGGGGCTGCTGTTCCCACCATCTCACCTCATCCTTGCACCAACCCTGAGGCCCGGGCACCCCCATTCCCATTTCACACACGAGGCCTGGGGGGGATCGGAGTGGCGAGATGTCCTTGGCTGTGTGATTTGGGGCAAGTCGTTTCCCCTTCCTGTGCCTCTTTCCTTATCCGCTGACCTCGGCGCATTCGAACCCAAAAGCCCCTGGCAGAGCCTCCAACCCAAATCCCCTCGTATAGTAGCTGGGTAAACTGAGGCCCAGAAAGGGGACCCTCGTCGGCCAAGGTCACTGGCTCATCAAGGGCAGAGCCGGGGCTGGAACTCGGCGTCCCGCCTCCTAGCCAAAGCCTTTGCCACCACGCACCGTGAAGGGGCTGAGTCCCGCTTCCCCATCAGAACGGCTTCCTCAAAGCGTGCAGACCTCGGGGGGCTTGTCAAACCCGGCGGCGCCCCGGAGCCCCGGGGGCAGGAACCAAGCCTGCAATTCGCGCGGAGAGGCCGGGCTTGCTTCCTGGACATCCCCGAACGGCGCACGGCGCGTCTGCCTCATTTATTTGAAGCCCTAGGCGCTTTTCCTGCCGCGGCGGGATCTCCGCCGGCAGCCTGGGAAAATACAAATCAATTACAGCCGGAAACCCATGGGGTAATCATTTCTGCCCCGCCTCCCCCAACCGGGAAGTGTGTGCGCCCCGTGCCTTTCATCCCAGCTAATTTGGCGCGTCCCAGGCGCGATCACTTTGGATGGCTTATGACAGCGCTTCCCGCGACATTCCTGGCGCGCGTGTCACAAGTCCCCGGATCAAGGACCCCGCGGGGTTTTCTCTCGGGGGGCTCTTGGGGCCACCAGCCGAGGTGGTGCTGTACCCCTGGAGGACGACGCCGCAGCCCCGGGGGTGGGGGGTGGGGGTGCCAGGCCTCACAGCTTTGGAACGAGGAGCAGAGAACAGGGATGAGAGTGGAAGCAAGGCCCAGGGGTCCAGCTAGGGCGTGACCCCCAGGAGGGCTCCCGCAGCGCTTCAGGCCCTGGGGATCCCCCACCCCCACCCCCTTCCCACAGTCACTCTGAGACCCGGCACCTTGGTCACTGTGGATCATCTCGGAGGGAAGGGGGAGACATTCAAGTTAAGAGCCCAGACTTTATAAAGTCAGGCAGAAGGTGGGGGGGTTCTGGCTTCATCAGCTGCCAGGGGGCATAACTGGGGTGTCCTGTTCACAGGGCCGGGGTGAGAACTGGAGGTTGGGCATGATCAGGGTTCTAGAGCCCCACCAAGCAGCCCGTGGCCCTGGGAGGATCAGGATAAGGCCCGGCACCTGCACACACCCCTGGGCGTGTAGCCCTGGTTCCCAACACCCCCTTCCGCTCCCCGGCTTCTCCTTCCCGTTAGCTGTGCCCCGATCTGAACCAGTCTCCACTCACTGATCCTTCCTGCCCACCCCCTCACGCCAGGCCGGCCGCGGTGAGCCTGAGGCCCGGGAGGCACAGCAGTAACCCGGGGGACAGCCTCCCGGTGTGGGGCGCAGGTATCTGCGGGATGCGGCAGGCGGTCGGCACACGGGGACCCCCACTGCATCCCCACTGTCGGCTCCCCACCCGTGCCACTCGGATGGGGCGGTGCTGAGTGGGGAGGAGGTGGCCTGGCCCTGCTCTGTTGGCAGACACAGGCGCCATGGCTCCCGGGGGCGGGGCGGCCGCTGCCGTGGAAGTGCGCTCCGTTATACCAGCACGTTCAGCGGACCCGTCCGGTTCCCCGGGCGCAGCCGTCAGGGTCCCCTCTGGCTCGGCTCCTGGATAGCCACCTGGCTGTGGTCCAGCTCCCGCCCCGGCCTTGGCTGCCTCCCTCCCGGCCTCCGGTTCTCTGGTTCCCTGCCCCCATCTTCTCAGACGGAGGCCGTCCTCTGTGTCCTGCGTTTCCTTTCATCAGGACGCCACCTCCTCTTGCCCCCAAGATGCCCTCCCTGGTGCCAGCCCTGCTGTGGGCTCCGGTGCTGAGGGCCACACAGCAACCCTCCCCCCCCCCCCCCCCCCCCCAGTTCCAACCTGCTCTCAGCCTCTCCTGGGACCTGCCAGGAGGCCTGCAACCTGTCCTCCCGATCCCTCCTCCCCGGCAGCATCTCCCGGGGACCCGCCTCCGCCCGGCCTCTGACCCTGCTCGCCTGGGGGCGTCCAGGCCTGGACTCCCCATGTGCTGGGACCCCCAGATGCCGTAGCTTCGAGGATGCAGCTGCAGCTCAGCCCGCAGGCAGCTGGAGCCTGGGGGAGTTGGCCGGGGGGGGGGTCTGTGGAGAAGTTTGCTGTAACATTATGTGTGTCAATATCCCCCCCCCCCCCAAAGTGAGGAGATGCTGAGTCCCCTTCCAACTCTGACACCCACAAGCTGTGGCCTAGCCCGTGCTGCTTGCGCTCAGGAAATACAGTGCCACCCACGGCAGACCCCACCCACAGCCTCTCTGCTCCCAGAGCAGATCGCCAGGGACCAAGTGACCTCCCCTCCCTTCCCCTCCCCAATCAGGGGGGAGGCAGGGGAGGGGCCAGCAGGAGGTCAGGGCCTGCCCCCTGCCCAG
>CM050522.1:83131382-83401382 GCA_027563665.1 Antrozous pallidus
TACACCAGGACAGCCTGGGGCTGGGGCCCCCAAACCTGCTGACCCACAGCCTCCAGAACAGCCCCCCCCCCCCCCCCCCAGTGCATGCACAGGACTGACACGCCCAGGCGATGCAGATGGAGGCCAGGCAGTCACTTGCCACCGTGCGGGCGGTCCCCGCAGCAGGGGGTGGCGGGACCTCAGAGCCCCCGTGACCCAGCAGGTACCCCCACGACGTGGTGAACCACCTGAGCTGTGACGAGGCCAGGAACCACTACGGGGGCGTGGTCAGCCTCATCCCCATCGTCCTGGACCTCATGAAGGAATGGATCGCCCACTCGGAGAAGCTGCCCCGAAAAGCACTGCAGCACGTGAGTGGGCCCGCCACGCCGGCGCGCCCCGCGACCCCCGAGCCTTCCGCCGGCACCGCAGGCGCCCAGGCCCTCGTCACCAAACACCCCTGCGGGCAACTCACCAAAGGCAGCCTCAAGCCCGGGGCCGCAGTCCAGGGGTGCTCAAAACCCCCCTGGAGACCCCCTGGGGGGAAACTGTAACCCAGAGTCTGTGACCTCGCCCCGCCCCAGCCGAAGAGTGCTGTCACTCAGCTGTCCAGTGGTCGCCCTGTTTTCACTCACAGTCCCTGCCACTCATTAACCCCAAGGGGGTTGCCCAATATATAGGGTGTCCCCAAAAATGTACACACACACTTAAAAAAATATATATATATATATTGATTTCAGAGAAGGGAGAGAGAGAAGAAAAAAACATCCATGATGAGAGAGAAGCATTGATTGGCCGCCTCCTGCACCCCCCCCCCCCCCCCCCCCCCCCGTTAGGGATCGAACCTGCAGCCCAGGCCTGTGCCCTTGACCAGAATTGAACCTCCTGGTTCCTAGGTTGTCACTAACCACTGAGGCACCCGGCAGGGGCTGCACACACACTTCACCAGCTGATCGCTCAGTGGATGTTTACGTCCTTCCAGATTTAAGCCATTGGGGTGAATGCTTATTCAAAGTGTGTATACAGCTTGGGGGACACCTGTATCATTGAGGCCCCTGCTTTCACTTCTAACTCTCCCTCGCCTCGGAAGGCAGGCTCCGTGCCCGCGAAGAGGAGCCCCCCTTGGAGTGGTGGGTGGGGGGTCCCGGGAGGCTGGGAAACAGCCAGGGCTCCTGCCCCGGCGAGCTGAGCTGTTCCGCCCCCGGGAACCGGAACCATAGCTGTCCCCTGCCTGGGAGCGGGGAACTGGCTCCTGGGAGCGGGGGACTGGCTCGGCTGCTGCAGGACGGGCGCCTGCTCCTCGCCCCGGCCGGCGGCCACAGCCCCTGACCGAGGGCCTTTCCTCCGCAGGGGGCGACCTAGCTTCTGTGCTTTGCTTCCTCGGGGCCGCGGCGAGAATAAAGTGTTCCTCCCCCCAGTGCCTGCTGCCTCCTGGGCTTGTCCCCAAAGGAAGCGCCTTTATCCCAAGACCTAGTCCACTGGGCAGTGGCCTCACCGGCGGCCTCCTCCCAGCCCCCAGGTACAGGCCCGCCTCCCCCTACACCCCCAGGTACAAGGCCCGCCTCCCCCTACACCCCCAGGTACAAGGCCCGCCTCCCCCTACCCCCCCAGGTACAGGCCCGCCTCCCCCTACACCCCCAGGTACAGGCCCGCCTCCCCCTACACCCCCAGGTACAAGGCCCGCCTCCCCCTACACCCCCAGGTACAGGCCCGCCTCCCCCTACACCCCCAGGTACAAGGCCTGCCTCCCCCTACACCCCCAGGTACAGGCCCGCCTCCCCCTACACCCCCAGGTACAGGCCCGCCTCTCCCTACACCCCCAGGTACAGGCCCGCCTCCCCCTCCCCCCCAGGTACAGACCCCCCTCCCCCTCCCCCCCAGGTACAGACCCCCCTCCCCCCCCCCCAGGTACAGGCCCGCCTCCCCCTACACCCCCAGGTACAAGGCCCGCCTCCCCTTACACCCCCAGATACAAGGCCCGCCTCCTCCCAGCCCCCAGGTACAGGCCCGCCTCCCCCTACACCCCCAGGTACAGGGCCCCCCTCCTCCCAGGTGCTGGACCCCCACCCCCACTCCCTGTCCCCGTCCCCAGGTGCAGGGAGGGTGTGGCAGAGCCGCTGGACAGGCTCAGGGTCACTGGACTCCCCAAAGGGCTGCATTAAGCCCACAGTGCCAGCCAATGGGCCGGCCAGCGGTTAGGGACGCCAGCCTGGCCCACCTGACCCTCCAGGCTGGACCCAATGGCTCAGGGCCCCCCCGCCCCCCCCGCCCCCCGCAGGCCACTCTGGGGAAAGGGCCGCATTGGAGGCAGGTAGTTGATCTGTGGCTGCTTTTGCCAGAACAAAAGGATCTTAGACACTAACGTCAGCTCCCGGGCCTTCTCAGCGCTCCTCCCCACCGCGGGGTAACCGCCACCCAGACCCCCAGGTTTTCACGTCCGGACAAGTCCCCGAGCCCGGGGGTCCCGCCGTAGCGCAGCCCAGTGCAAAACGATAAACCTCTATTTGCTCACAGTTAAGCAAGCAACTGCCTTGCTGTTTTAGAACATTCTGAGGACCGCAAACCCTCGGTTCCAGCCCCCCTCACCGTCCCGCCCCATTTCCGCCTGCAGCTCCTGCGGACATGCTTTTAATCCAGGCGGGACGGTTTAAACCTTTTGACAGGAGATGACATTTAAAAGTTAATGAAAAGCAGTCAGTTTAAAAATCCATTTTCACGAGACACACCCCTCCTTCCTTCACTCAGGCCAGCGGCGCTCGGTCCGGACCGAGCTGCAGAACTGGGTCTGGGCCAGCCAGTCTGCTCCTCCTGAGCCAGGGCGCCCCCTGCAGGCACCGCCGAGGGGGGCTCGGCCTCTCAGGGCGGCCTGCAAGACCTCCCAATGGGCCAGAGGACATACCTTTCTGTGGCCCTGGGGGAGGGCAGAGGGGAGAGCAAGGGGAGGGAGAGCAAGGGGGGGGGGACACGCCTCTGCCTTCATCAGCTCCTCTGGAGGCCAAAGCAGTGGTGGGCACAGGTACTCGACTGTCCCGGGCAGGTGTCCGTGTCCCTCCAGCCACTCCCAGGCGAGCGTGTACGGACTGCAGACGCACGGAACAGACGGAAACACGCTCTCCCTGAACACCCCGGTCACGGTGGAGACACGAGCCGCCTGGGCACAAGGACCCCGCAGCAGCGGGGGCCAGGCCTGGACCTCAGGTTCCTTCGTGATGGAGATCAGCTTAATGGAGAGCCATCAGCTGCTTCTTTGGGAGGGGGGGCACTTCTAACGCTGGATGTGCAGACACGCACCTCATCAGACCGGATTCGCTGACCAGTGCTCACCGCTGGCCGGTTTCCAGGCGTGTGCCTCGAGGCGTGAAGCTGCAGCAGAGACGTGATCTGGGTCATCCCCTCCCCACGGGAGACACGCTCCCGGGTGGGGCTGCGCTGCTCCAGGGACCGCCTCGGTCTCTACACAAGGCGACGGCCCGCCACCTGCATGGCAGTGTGGGACTGAGCCTGCACGCTGTGCACCCTCCTTAAAGCAGCCACACACACACACACCCACACACACCCAGCACCCGCATTTGGGAAGACGGGGTACCCTTTCTTGCACTGCTTCTCCGGGATTTCCTGCCAGCGGCCTGCTCTGGAGCTGGTGCACTTGCTCTGGGCTGGTCAGAGCGGCCTGTTGGCATCTCGGCCCGCTCACCCCCCCTCCTCGCCGCCAGCCTGCCATCCCTCACCCCCTCTCCTCGCCACCAGCCTGCCATCCCTCACCCCCCCTCCTCGCCGCCAGCCTGCCATCCCTCACCCCCTCTCCTCGCCACCAGCCTGCCATCCCTCACCCCCTCTCCTCGCCGCCAGCCTGCCATCCCTCACCCCCTCTCCTCGCCACCAGCCTGCCATCCCTCACCCCCTCTCCTGGCCGCCAGCCTGCCATCCCTCACCCCCTCTCCTCGCCGCCAGCACGCCATCCGTGGCCTATGCAGCGGCCCAGTCCTCGACAGCAACATCAGAAACCCGCGCCGCTGCCAACGGGCGGCTGAGCGTGGCGCAGGGGCTGCCCTTCCCCGTGGTCAGTGGCCCCCGGGACCTGATCCCGGACCGTAACAGCTCACCTCCCAGGACTCTCCCCGTCGGGCCTGCACAGATCCCGCTCCCAGAGCAGCTCCCCATCGCCTCCTTCCGCTCAGCCCTGTGAGCACCGGGCGCAGCTTGTTCCAAAGGCCTGGCCGCTTTCCCTCCTGGGAAATCCGACGAGCCCAGAGGGGTCGCGTCCACCCGCCTCCTCGTAAAGCTGGCCAGTCTCCGAGGAGAACCCCAAACTCTCCACCCAGGCATGCCCTCCCTCCTGCCCGGGCACTCGCCAGCTTCCCGCTCATGCCCGCTGCTTCCGACCCCACAGTGAGAGTCCCTGTCTCTCCCGGACCTTGTGAGAGCCTGTAAACCCTCTTCCCGTCTGACACAGAGCCTCGTGCTCCGGGACCCGCCGCGGATGTGGGGGCGCACTGTCCCGTGGAGGCCATGCTCCCCCCCCTGCCCCCCGTGGTCCTGTAGCGCTGCTCCTACCAATTCCCGCTGCCCGCCCAGCGGGGTCCGGGCCCTTCGGGACCCGAGCCGCCTGGTCAGTGTCGGGGGGCCCAGGACATGCCACAGCTCAGGCAGCGTGCCCGGTGTAGGGACGGAGGCCCCCACCCAGCCCGGGAGCACCACGGCGCCATCGGCCCAGGCACGGCCCCCGCACGGCCCCCGCCTCCTTGTCCCCTCCGCCTCCTTGTCCCGGCCCATCCTCAGGGCCACCTCCCGCCCTGGAGGCCGCTCAGCATCCGGCCGGCCGCCGCCTCCTGCAGGTTTATCAGCTCCAAAGCCCACACAGCTGATGGCCACGGCCGCTGTGTCACCAAAGCCTGTCCCTCCACTGGGTAACTGCCACGTGCCGCCAGGCCAAGGCCCAAAGCTTCGGATTAATAAACCCACGGCCCCCAGACCAGCTCCTCGGGCAGCAGACACGGGGGGGAGTGGGGGGGCATCCCAGGAGCTGGCACACAGGCCTCTGCGGAGCCTCCGCCGACCTGTCCTTTTACGGTCGGCCCGTTGGTAGAACTGTTTTCCTTTCTTCCCACAGCCCTCCTCGCCCTGCCAGCCAGTGGGGGACACGCAGTGACAGCGCCCGATGTCCCCCTCTCCTGAGCATGGGCGGGACAAGCACTCAGGACGGGCCTCGGGATTGGCCGGCTACCCTGCAGCTCTGCTCTCCTCTGAGGCCGAGCCGAGCACTGGAGCGTCCTGGTGTCCAGCTTCCTCGGAACACCGCAGACAAACGGGTGGTGCCGGGCCCGCTGGCCGCCTCCCCCAGGCCGGGGCCAGTCCCGCCTGCAGACTGCCCCGAGGTGAGCTCGACGCGGGCCTCTCCGCACCCAGCCCCTTGCAGAGGGAGGGATGCCAGGGTGTCCATCCCCGACAGAGCCCCCGCCCCCCCCCCCGCCCGTGCAGAGCTCCAGGTGCTCGACACCCACCCGGGAGGTGACGTTCCCTCCTTGTGGCCGACTGACTCAACACAGAAAGCAGCAGTTGTGTCCTCGCTCCCCACCCCAGGCCCACCGCTTGCCCCCCCCCCAACCCCCCGCCCCACTGGACAGCAGGCAAGAATTCTCAGGCTTCCGGCGTTTATTTCAGGAGCATCTGCCGAGTTCCACTCTGCCAGCCAGCGCTCCGGCCTGTGCCACTGCCCGAGCACACCGGGCGGCAGCCGGGGGTCCCCGAAGTGGTGTAAGAAGCTGTTACCTTGTGGGTGGCCTGGAACCGATTCAGTGAGGAGCTCTGAACCCTGAGAATCAAGGTCGCGTGGGCCGAGAGGCAGCTCGGGGCCCATCGGAGCCGCCCTGCTGCAGCGCCACAGACAAGCTGACACAGAGGTGCCCAGGCCACACGGACGGACGGACGGACGGACGGACAGCCACCCAGGCTCGGCCGCACAGCCCTGCCTGGGGGCGGCTCCTCCCCACCCCCTCCCGCCTGCGGTCAGACCAGTACCAGCTTTCGAGCAAACGCCAAATAAATAAGAGGTAGTGGGGGAGGGGACGGAGCCCCGAGGGAGAGACCCGGTCCCCCCAGCGCCAGCTCCGGCTTTTCCAACAGACCTTGTTCACAGACCCTCTGGGCTTATCGGAACCGCCAGGACCAGGGCGGGAGGGGACCCAACCGTTGTTCTCTTAACCCACTGACTCAGGCGCTGTACTTCAGAACCAGAACCAGCAAAAAAGACGCCGGCTTCCACGCTGCCTCCCGGCGAGGGCGGGCAGGTGACCTGGCACCCCCGCCACCTGGCTCCCGGCGCGGCCCAGCTCTCCGGGCTGCAGGGAGGAGTGGTGAGAGATTTGGCCTCATATTGCACTGGTTCAAAGGACACGACCTTGGGGGCGGGGGGGGGGGGGGAGAAAACCAAGCGGTGAGGAATGCAGACTGGCCCTCGGTTAGTACACACTGCGAGGTCGAGGGGGGGAGGGCGGGAGGGAAGAGGCATTTCAACGCCAGATCCAGAACCGTTCGCTCTCAGGCAGCTGTCAAAAGGCCTCCGCCCTACTTCCGCTCTGAGCCGCAGGCAGCCGGCCTCGGACCTCGGACCGCCCGCCTCCTGCCTAGCTAAGGAGTTAACACTGATTGGCGCCAGCTTAGCTGTGCTCCTGGTGAGCCTCGTTGTAGTCCATGATGCGGAGCTGGCCCACACTGTCCGGGCTGGGGGGCGCGGGGCGCGGGCCGTCGGGGCTCAGGGGGGTCTTGGCCTCCGCGCCCGCGTCCGCGCCCGGCTTGAGCGTCTCAGGGAGGCCGCTGCCGCTCACGCCGTCCTCGTCGCACTGGCTCTCGCTCTTGTTCCGAAACAGCTCTCGCGCCTTCATGCCCAGGAAGCTTTTGGAGCTCGGAAGGGAGCCCACCGTGGCGGGGATGGCGGCGGAGGGCTCGCCCACGGCCGTCTCCCAGCGGCTGCTGAACGGGCCTGCCCTCTGGGCCGGGGGCTTCTCGGGCGAGGAGAGCTGGCTGCTGCTGCTGCTGCTGCTGCCGCCGCCGCCGCCACCCCGGGAGCTGGCAGGTCGGGGGGGCCTGGTCTCCCCGTTGTGGCCAGACACCGGGTCGCTGTGCCCTCTCATGGGGCCCGAGCCGCTGTCGTTGCAGCAGTCCAGCCTGCAACAGAGCGGGAGAGCGGCACGGGTGACGGCGGGCCCGTGCCTGGGAGGCGGGGGCTCACACTGCCACCAAACTCTGCCCGTCGCTGGCGTTTCCAACGGGCTCAAGCGAGGCTCTCACCCGGGACACCCAAGTCAACCCGGCGTGCAGATGCGTCTCAAACAGGGACGCCTCCTGGGCGTTTCCGGGACGGGCCCAGGACGGGGCAGGGAGAGTCGCGGGGTGTCCTGAGGACGGGCGTCAGGGGCTCTGAAACGCACGGAGCCACGGTCATCGCTCCCTTCACCCCCCGCGCCGCCCTCTGCTCCTACCTTTCTTCTGCCGCTTCCGCTGCTTCCGCCTTCTCAGCTTCCAGTTTCCTCAGGAGGCCGTCCTTCTCCAGCCGGCCGTACAGGTCTAAGACCTTCAGCTCGAACACCTGCGCGATCCGTTTCTGGGCCTCGTACCTGCTCTCGGCGGCCTGCAGCTGGCCCCTGCGGGACAAAGGGCCGGAGTGGGACCCTGGCCGCCCGGCGCCCCGCGCCCCCCGCCCGCGCGGTACCTGGCCTGGAGCTTCACGTCCTCCAGGTACTTCTTCTGCTCCACCAGGAGGTGGTCTTTCTTGGCCAGCTGGGCTTCCAGCTCCAGCACCCGCCTCTGGGAGGTGTCCAGCCTCTGGCTCTGCTGGAGCGTGAGGCTCCTGTGCTTCTCCAGCTCCTTCCGGTACGCAGCCTTCATCACCTCCACTTCCTAGGAGAGGGGCCGAGTCAGGCCTGGGGACCGCGCCGCAGGGGCACTGAGGGCACACAGGTGCTCGAACCCCAGACAGCGCCTCGGAGCCGCTCCGTCTGTCCTGCCCCCAGGACCGGGCAGGTGCCCCCGAGTGAACTCTTCAGAGGTTCTCTCAGCCCAGCGGTCGGCAAACTCATTAGTCAACAGAGCCAAATAGCAACAGTTCGACGACTGAAGTTTCTATTGAGAGCCACATTTTAAAAAATTGAACTATATAGTTAGGCACATTGTTATTAACTTAACTGGGGTACTCCTAATTTTGTAGAAGAGCCGCACTCAAGGGGCCAAAGAGCTGCATGTGGCTCGTGAGCTGCAGTTTGCTGACCACTGTCTTAGCCTGTAGGTTCCCCGTTCTTTCCCCAAAGCTGTTACACGGCCCAGGAAGTGGGGGCGGTGGTTTCTAGATGAACCCCCGCATGATCTGCCCTCCCCTCTGCAGGAGCCGGCCCTGCGGGCTGGGGCTCAGGAGCAGCTGGATGGAGCCCCCGCCTCTGGGTCTGAGCAGCTCTCAGAGTGCGGCGGTGGCAGCGCGTGATGGAGACTCGGCGAGGGAAACACCTGAGCTGTGCTGTCACACCCCATCCCAGCGCACCCCCCCCGTCACCCCAGACTGTCTACACCAGCACCAAACAGTCACCACCATCGGCGAGGCACTGAGCAGTGCGACTGCCTGGCGCTGGCCTGTCCGCCGACCGGGCCACCCCCTGCTGGAACTCAACAACAAGGGAAGGAGAAGCCCAAACCGGTGTGGCTCAGTGGACAGAGCGTCGGCCTGCGGACTGAAAGGTCCCAGGTTCGATTCCGGTCAAGGGCATGGACCTTGGCTGCGGGCACATCCCCAGTGGGGGGCGTGCAGGAGGCGGCTGATCGATGTTTCTCTCTCATCGATGTTTCTGACTCTCTCTCCCTTTCCCTTCCTCTCTGTAAAGAAATCAATAAAATATATATATGTATTTTTCTTTTAAAAAAGGAAAAACTCACACAGCGGTCCACACTCTCGGTCCTGAGCGTCCCGATCCAGACCCGGCTCCCCTCCCTCCGGGACAGGGGCCTGGGTGAAGAAGGGGAACATCTCTCCTCCTGGGTACTCACTCCCAGCAGGTGCTGGCACTGACACCTGACTTAATTTCAAAGTGGCCCGGTGGGAAAGCAGGCTCGTGTGATGCTGAGAAGGGCTTGCACGGCCAGGCCAGGGAGAGGGGGGACGGGCACCAGGACAGCAGCACCACTTTGGGTGACCGGCGTGGGCCTGCCCCGGCCCCCTGCCCACCTTGGTGGTGTCCGAGTGCTTGTTCTGCAGCTGCTCCAGGTACAGCTCGTTGACCTCCCCGAGCACCAGCAGCTGCCTGTTGAGGAACTCCATCTGCTGCTGCACCGACTCGCTGTTGGAGAGCTGGCCGAGCACATGGACAGGCAGTGAGGGACCCACGGCGCATGGCTGGAGGCAGGCCGCTGGGGGGCGGCAGCTCACCACTCAGCGCCAGGGCGCAGGCCACAGCTCCGTGGCGGCAGCTCCTAACCCTCAGCGGGTGTGGAGGGGGCTCCAGGGGTGAGGAAATGGACAAAAATGCGGTTTGAATGGGGCCGGCAAAAAGGAGGATGTGCCAACGCCCACACCGAGGCGGCCAGTAGAGGCCGGGAGAGGGGCGGCCCGCAGCAGGGCATCGGTCCCGGAAGACTCCTCAGTGATTTCCACCAGCACAGCGAACCCCAGAGAGGCCCACAGCTCGAAACTCTGAACCAGGGGGGTGAGGGGGAATGGGGGAATAAGGTCACACGTGTAATACCTTAATACAGAAATTAAAAAATAAATTCATTAATTTTAAAAAATCCTCTGAAACCAACTTGGCACACTTATGCCAACAGTGCGTGGAGAGACTTCCGGGACACACACGGGGTTCAGCAGCACCAGCACCTGCCCACTCCACGCCAGTCACACCAACATGTCTCCAGACCTGACCCGCTGTCCCCTGGGAGGAAGGGACGGACGCACTCCCTGCTGGGGAGCCCTCCCTGACACACCACCTGTCCCTGGGAAAGCGGGGGCCAGCTGTGGGGGGGCCAGCAGTGGGGGGGGGGCAGCGTGCCGGCTCTCACCTTCTGCGACACCTGGCTGAGCAGCAGCTCCGTGTGGCACACCTTGCTGTTGGCCTTCTTCAGCTCCAGGCGCAGCTCCGCCACCATGTTCCTGCAGTCCTCCAGCTTCGTCTGCGCGGGGAGACCGGCTCAGAGCATCCCCACCCCCACCCCTCCAGCCCTCGGCCCCTGCCCCCTGGGCGGCCCACCAGGAAATAAGTCTCAGTTTTACAAAGTAAGCTGTGGCGAGGTCCTGACCTGTTTAACAAAGACCTCAGACCCCCAGACCCCGAACTGCACCAAAGAGCCTGAAGCTGGGCAGCAAACGCCCCTGAACTGGGCCGCAGGGTTGGTGTGAGGAAAACACAGCGCCACCTGCCGGTCACCATGTGCACTACAGGCGGGAGGTGCTTCATTGTCAGGAAGAGGTGTCCCTGCCCCATGTCTCTCTCTCTGCTAAGCTGCGTGTCAGGTGGTCAATGTGATCAGATCACCAGGCAAAAGCGGTGGGAAACGGGACACGCGGGTGACCCAGGGCGCACAGCGCACTGGCGAGCGGCCGTGCCACTGGAAAAGGAACTTACGCTTCCTTAAATTTACGCGTATTTCTTTAAACAGCTACTCCGTTGTCAGGACCAGTACCACTAAGGTGTTCAGATCTGCCTGAGAAGCAGAACTTCTCTGTTTGGCTGCGGAGCCAGGAGAAATGGCTGCCGCACGGGGGGAGCTGGGACCGCTCCCTAGATCAGATGGGCCTGCACTGGCCTCGGTGGCGGGCAAAGGGCTCGCTGTGGCGAGAAGCACGCGGGGTGTGCCCCTCGGGGGACGCCTGTGCGGCGGCGCGTACCTGCAGCTCCTGGCTCTGGTTGTAGAACTCCTCTCGGTCGTGCTGCAGTTGGCGGATCTGGCTGTGCAGCTGGGCGACCATGGTGTCCCGCTGCTCCTGCAGCTGGCTGTACCGGGCCTGCTCCTTCTGCAGGCTGACCTTCCAGATCTGGATGTCCTTCTCTTGCAGCTTCAGCTGGTCTTTCTAGCAGAGACCAAAGGCGTCGTCATTTCAGGTGCCTCCCGACAACGGGCAGGGACGCTCAAATTCAAGTGCAAACATTGCATCTCAAGTCTCAGCTGCCCTTTAACCACTCTGCAAGCCCAGAACTGACCGCCCGCGCTGTCTGGCTGGGCTCCAGGTCAAGGGCTACCACGTTTCCCATGAGGCCGCTGAAGGGACGCGCACCACGGCCACTCGCCCTGGCCAGCACTGAGCAAGCGGGCCACCCCTCTCAGTTATACGCGGTGGCACTGCGGCAGGCTCACCTACTTTCCTAAACGGCAGAGCCGCGGCCCGGCTCCGGGTCCCACTGGCTGCACTACTGGGCCTCACATCTGGGGCCATGAAACAGCTTCAGGAGGGCTGCCTTCCCATTTGGAAAAACCAGAGCCCTCTGACCCTGTGATCGGCACAGCCGATGACAGATAAACAAGACTCAGCTGTCCCCGAGGTTTCCAGGAGCCGCAGGAAGCCCGGAGATGCGGGAGCCACTGGTGTGTGAGCCTCAGAGGCGAGGCGGCCGCCTGAGCCGCACTGGGGAGCAGAGCCAGGGCGGGAAGCGACTCCCCCGCCCGCCCGCCCTCACCATGGCCGCGTTGTGCTCCTCCAGCGCCGCCGCCCGAATCGCCCTGCGCAGGAGCCGCCTGTTGCGGACGGCGTGCTGCTGCCGCTTGAAGCGCTCGTACAGCAGCTGGTTGTGCAGTAAGAGCAGCTGGTTCCGGAGGGTGCGGATCTCGTCGGAGGGGGGAGAGCCTGGGTTTGGAGCAGGGGGGGGCGGCAGAGATGCCTTTTACATGGCGTCCCATCAAGCCCCGCCCAGCGTGTTACTCAGGAAACAATTCTTCAGAACAGAGACTGGCCCGCTGGCAAGGCCCGGGGGCTCCCAGCGTCACTCAGCAGGAGATGAGGGGTTACCCCTCTGTCCCTTGCTAAGGGCACAATGTGACACTCTGTGAGCAGGCTTTCCTTTTCCCCCCAAACTGGAGCCATGTGTCCACTCCTGAGATCCCCTTTCTTCCTCCCCTGATACGTTTCCCCCAGACTCGCCAGGACCACCCCCTGCACTTGGGCTCAGCCTAGGGGGCCGGGCGTGAGGTCTGCGCTTCCTGCAATTCGACTGCCAAGTGCGTGGTCTTTGCCACTTTTCAATAACAGGAAAGCTGACTTGATAGCACCTGAGATACCCGTTAGGGAAAACACAGGTAAGTGGCTGGAACAGGAGCAAAGGGGGAGTCTGCTTCCTACAGAGCGCCCCCTCGTGGACAGAAAAAGCAACATGCAGGCCCCTGTGGGCTGGATCTGGGCTAAAGTGACAACTTTACCTCCAAAGTGGGTCCAGTCGACAGACTTGCTGGGTAAAGACAACCTGGGGAGAAAAGTTTGAATCACAAAGTTACCATCTTCCGTACCTGGAACTGTAAGGTCAGTCCCTCCTTGTGGCATGAGAAATTTCTCCCAGTCCCCGTGGGGTCGACCGAGGACCCCGAGAGCCACTTGAGGGGAGGCCGAGGGCCCGGGCCACGCCCGGGGCTCGCTCTGTGACTGGTGCATTTTGCTCAGCTTCCAAGGTGGCTGGTACCAAACACGCCGCGGGCAGCCCGTTTGGAAAGCAGCTCTGGATTGAGACGCTCTCTCCCCGAGTTTAAGGAAAAAGGAGGTAGTTTACCGGGGCCAGTTACCCTGAATGTCATTAAAATATGACCTTAGCCCGGCCGGCGTGGCTCAGTGGACAGAGCGTCGGCCTGCAGACTCAAGGGTCCCGGGTTCGATTCCGGTCAAGGGCATGTACCTTGGTTGCGGGCACATCCCCAGTGGGAGGGGGGTGCAGGAGGCAGCTGATCGCTTTCTCTCTCATCGATGTTTCTGACTCTCTCTCCCTCTCCCTTCCTCTCTGTGAAAAATCAATAAAATATATTTAAAAGAATATATATGATCGTAGCCCAGCTGGCGTGGCTCAGTGGTTGAGCGTCCACCTAGGAACCAGGAGGTCACAGTTCGATTCCCGGTCAGGGCACAGGCCCGGGTTGTGGGGGTGCAGGAGGCCGCACCCTCTCCCTTCCTCTCTGACATCAACACAAAAATATGTTTTAGGGAAAGAAAAGGGGGGGGGGGGCGGAGAGGAACCTTAGCCCTGGCTGGTGTGGCCAGTTGGTTAGAGCACCCCCTCAGCGGGGTGTCCTGTACATCAGAAGGTAGTGGGTTCAATTCCCCATTAGGGTGAGTCTGGGAGGCAACTGATTGATGTTTCTCTCTTCCTCCCTCTCCAAACTCAAGAGAGAGGTTAAGTATTACACCCTCTGTCAAACTCCGCCTGAGGGTATTACATAGAAGGCAAATGAAAACTACCATTCCCCAAGAACCTGCTGAGAAATGGCCGAGAATTCAAACTTCCCTCACGCCTTCCTTGAACCTCCTTTGAAGGGGTAATAAACAGAAAGGCTGAAGAAACAAGAAAGAAAATAATAGAGGAAAGAAGCGTGAAGAGTGTTTCAGACAGGTATCTGAAGAAATCACGTGTGCCATCCAGTGCCATCCCGGGGTAGGGGCCATCTGAGCTTGCTTGCAAGGCTGATTTCTTTTTTTAAATATATTTTATTGATTTTTCACAGAGAGGAAAGGAGAGGGATAAAGAGTTAGAAACACTGATGAGAGAGAAATATTGATCAGCTGCCTCCTGCACACCCCCCACTGGGGATGTGCCCGCAACCAAGGTCCATGCCCCTGACCGGAATCGAACCCGGGACCCCTCAGTCTGCAGGCCGACGCTCCATCCGCTGAGCCACACTGATAGGGCAAAGCTGATTCATCTTCCACGTGATGAGCGATGGCAGCAAACAGAAGCCACCCCCGTGAGCAGAGGGGCCTGTGACCAACATCCCTGCATCTGAGATGCCACAAGCTCGCCCCCCGACCCCCCCCACCCCCACCCCCGGCTGTAAGAGCACGCTCAGAGCGCGGTGCCGGCGGCCAAACGGGCACGAGGAGTGACCGGCCCAGTGTGCACATCGGGACACACAGCCCTGTGCACGGAGAGGCGGCAGGCTGGGGGTGTCCGCTCGCACGGGGGGAGCAGCGGCCCTGGCCGGAGCACTCTGCCTGCGCCCTCCGTTCCCGTCGCGGGACAGACACGGCAGAGGACGGAGCCCCCCGCTCGGCGGCGTCTCACCTGCTCAGCTCGCCGTGCGCGTCGGCACCCTGTTGGATCAGCCTGTCCAGCACCTCCAGGGGGGAGGCCGAGGGCACCCAGGCCCCCTCCGCGCCTCCCGGCACCTTCTTGACGAGCTCCTGGGTCTTCGTGCTGACGAAGTGATGGGCAACCTTGGGCAGGGCCACCTCGAACAGGTGATCGTAGGGCAGAGGCTGCCCGCTGCCGAGGCCGGCGCCCCGCTGGGACAGAACTCTGAAAGGGCTGGGCGTGTGGATCCCGGGCTCCAGGGGGGTCTGGCGCTCCCCGCTCCCGGCAGGACTGTCGTCGAGGCCCCCGCAGGGCGGCTCGATGGGGGTGAAGGCTTGCTTTGGTGTGTCAGGCCCCGGCTTGTCCAGGGACGCATTGGGGGGCTCGGGGTGCACACTGGCGCCCTGAGCACCGGCGGGGGCGGACGGGGTCTTCCTGGGACAGCCCGGGAGACTGTCCTGGTAGAAGGGCGAGTCGAAGCCTCCACGAGGAACCAGAGGCTCCGTGTCGGCCGTTGTGATCTCGGAAAGTTCTTTAAAAATTGCCGCTGGGGGGAGGGGGGAGACAGAGACGCCACGTGAGCAGCCACCCGGGGAGGGCCAGGCAGGGCCACCCAGAGGACACTACAGAGCCTGGCCTCCCCGGCGCACACCTCCCATCTCTCCTCCCCCAGAGGAGGGCAGCAGGCCCGCCCGGCGCGCTGGCTCGAGGCCGGGGGCAGCTCGCCCACCTCACGGCCTCACCGGCCGGGCGCCCGGACGTTACCTTCTTCTTTGTCCTTCTCAATGCTGTCTTCTTCCGAGGCCAGGCCGCCTAAGAACCCCGGAAGCTCACTGAGAGGAAGTTCTTCTAGAAACAGACAACGGGAGTCAGAGAAACACGCTGGCGACCGCCGGCGCTGAAAGGCCTCCCGTCACGGAGGGGCCGGACCGACGGGCGGCAGGGCTCCGACACCGCCAGCGCCCGAACTGACGGCGCCAACCGCCAGCCCCGCCGGAAGGACACTCTCCGGCCCGGACGCTCGAGAACAGGCAAAGCCACAGGCCGGCAGCTCCGCACACAGGCGCCTCCTCGCGCCCGACAGGCTGTGCCACTCCTGGGTGGCCTCTAGGATAAAGGACAGGCGGCGGGGTCTCGAGGCCCCGGGGTGTGCGGCCGCCCAGGACGTCCCCGTCCCCACGCGTGACCCACAAGGAGACGTACCGAGCCCGTGGTCGTTGGGAAGGTGGTGCTGTTTGTGCAGGGAGGGCCGGGCCGGGTCTGCTCTCTCCTGGAAAGACGGGCATGCTGACATCACTCGCCCCCCAAGGACAGCCCCGAGTACCTGCGCTGTCCGGTTAGAAAGCTGTGGGTCTCAGGACGCTGTCTGATGTTCTCACAACTGTTGGGAACCCCAGGACCTTCTGTCTGTGTGGCTGGGTTATCTCTCCGGAAAGTTGCTGGATCGTGAGTTAGAAGTGAGGTTTTAAGAATATTCATTAACCCTCACCGGTGTGGCTCAGTGGATAGAGCGTCGGCCTGCGGACTGAAAGGTCCCAGGTTCGATTCCGGTCAAGGGCGTGTACGTTGGTTGCAGGCACATCCCCAGTCGGGGGCGTGCAGGAGGCAGCTGATCGATGTTTCTAACTCTCTATCCCTCTCCCTTCCTCTCTGTAAAAAGTGAATAAAATGTGAGAATATTCATTAATTCTCTTAAGACAAGAATGAGTGAGTGAGGCGAGCGGAGCCGCTGGCCGTTCCCGCGGCCGCTCTGACCGCTGCCTGTCCCGGGCTGCTGCGCACAGGCGGCGTTCTGGCAAAACGGAAGAACCCCGGGACCCCAACAAGCAGTGGTGAGAAGAACACGCCGTTTCCAGAGTGGGGCGACACCTCTGACGTCACACCCCCCGACTAGGTTACTTCCTGCGTTACCGACGGTGTGAAATCTGAAGCCATGGCCGTTCCCGCTCCGTGTGCATGTCACCCACCGCGTGCCTGGCATGTACATGAAAGCGCCCTCACGGCGCACGAGGCTAGAGCAGCGGTCGGCAAACTACGGCTCGCGAGGCCCCTTGAGTGGCTCTTCCACAAAATACCGGGTTCGGGCGCACACGGGCGGCAGGGCTCCGACACCGCCAGCTGTGGGACTGAAATTTCGCGGCCCGTGCGCAGAAGTCAGTTTTTGGCTCTCTAAGGCAATGTCACTCGTTGCACTGTTGACACTTGGCTCTGTTGACTAACGAGTTTGCCGACCGCTGGGCTAGAGCGTGGATCTCCTGGCATTTGGCGGACCGCTCACCGATCAAGCGGCTGGGACAGTTCACCAATGCCGACAACTGGAAGGTCCAGCCGCGCTTCCGACCTCCCGGCTCACATGAGACCGGGGAAGCTAGAGCTCGAGGGGCGGGTGCCAGTGTCTACTTCTCCCGCTTCACCTGCAGCTGAATTTCACCACTGGCAATAAACACTGCCAGTTGTTTATCTCGGAGAGACAGGCTCAGGGCTTCCCTTAAACTGACTGCTGGCCGCGCCCGGTCTGAACAGCAGTGCCGGCCGCTCCCCAATAAAACCAGAGCTGCGGCAGGAGAAGCGGCCGGGCCAGCTCTCGGCCTGACCCTGTGGCCCCGGGTCACGCCACCTGGCGTGAGCAGCGCTCCCGTGCGTGTCCCCGCCCCTCACAGGGTTACACAATCTCCGCCCGAAGGCCGAGATCTGATGAACGGCTCTCACTGCTTTCCATGGAATATTCTTTTTTTTGTAATTAATTTTTTTCCCACGGAATATCCTTAAGTAAGGTTTTTGGTTTTCTGTTCTTTGAAACAGAAAAAAAACAGTCCAGGCAGAAGACGGTAACGCCTGCCAGGACAGGTGGGCACCTGCTGGGACTCGAGCTGAGGGGCCAGGCGCTCGCCAGCGTTTCTACACCGGGATCCCACACAGTCAAGGGGCGAAAGGGCGCTCGGTATCGCTGCGCCAGCACGTCTTACTCGGGGTCAGGAAGGGCTCCAGGCCCGCGTCAGCTGCCCCACGTGGAGAGCGGCTGGCTGCCCTGTGTGTAAAGCCACATTTGCCCTGACTGGTGTGGCTCAGTGGGTGGAGCGTCGGCCTGCGGACTGAAGGGTCCCGGGTTCGATTCCGGTCAAGGGCATGTGCTTTGGTTGCGGGCACGTCCCTAGCAGGGGGCGTGCAGGAGGCAGCTGATGGATGTTTCTCTCTCATCGATGTTTCCGACTATCCCTCCCCATTCCGCTCTGTAAAAAATCAGTAAGAACATATTTGAAAAAATAATAAGAAAGCCACCACATTTCAGGGGGAGCTCTATCTGGCATGACAGGCTTCACACAGTGAGTGAGCAGGCGGCCGCGGTGCCAGGGCAGAGGGCAACCTGAGCGTACCTTCCGGGGGTGCGTGGCTGTGGGCGGGGGGAGCGGGCCGTGCACGCAGTCATCCGAGTGGCAGGGCGGGGCGGGCGGAGGAGAGGTGGCCGGGGTTCCCGAGGGAGTTCCTTTTCCACCTGCTCAGAGACAAGGGCAGAAGGCACGGTCACTGGGCCCGACGGCTGAGCTGCCGCGTTCCCTCCCGGCGGCCTGTCACCACGAGGAAAGCGGCCAGAGAGCACTCGTGGGGGCTGCAGGCCAGACTCTTGTTTCCGGTTCACGCTACATGTTCCGGAAGCCCTGAGGTTTGCAGCAGTGTCAACATCAGGTTCACTGCTGCAAGTCCCCAAACAGTCAGACCTGCGGCTGTTTCCGGTCATAAGTGGCAGGCCCACCCCCGCCACCCAACCCCCCGCCAGGCAGACATACCAGGGGCACCGAAGGCTTTGCTGTAGGGCTGGGCGCAGTCAGGCGGCACGTTTCCAGGAGACGTGGGGGGCGTGGCCATGCCGCACACCAGAGACGGGCTCCAGAGAGCAGCCTGGGGAGGCAGGAAGCGCGTTGGGATGAGCAAGGACCGCTCGCCCACCGTGTACGGCCCCGGGCGGGGGCCGCTTCGAACCAGACAGAGGCACCGCGTTAAAGCTCTGGCGAGGGACACGTTACACTTGTGAGTCTAGACTCGCAGAGAAGCCCGGGTGGGTTTTGCTAGTGTGACCGCCCTTGCAGACAACTTTCTGAAGTGAGCAGTGTGAGATTCCTGACCACGTGCTAACGCCCGACCCCATGGCCGAGCCGGCAGCGAGCGGAGGAAACAGGCGCGCCGTGCACCCCGGGACCGTACTTGCGGGGCCTCAGCGGACAGCCGTGGCGCAGGGGAGCTCAGAGGCGGAGGTAGCTGCCTTGGCGTGCTGGTCATCGGCCGGGATGCGGAGTGAGGGGTGGAAGCCACGCTCCCTGCAACGAAAGGGGAAGAGCATAGGGCTGGAGGCGTGGCCTGGTTACACTGACAGACGCCTGGGTCACCTTGCCCTCCCTGGTGGCCCTCGCTGGTGGCCCAGCTGGTGGCCCTCCCTGGTGGCCCTCGCTGGTGGCCCTCGCTGGTGGCCCTCCCTGGTGGCCCTCGCTGGTGGCCCAGCTGGTTGGAGCGCCAACGGGGATTGGTCCCGTCAGGGCACATACAAGAAGCAACCGACGAATGCATGGATGGTGGGATGATGCATCGGTGTCTTTCTATCTCTCAAATTAAACTTTTCAACTTCCAACAGCATTCCGTCCTCTACGTTTAAAGAACATCTGAGGGCCCTGGCTCCCGGGGGCAAGGGCACCGCAAAGCGTCCTGGATTTTTGTCGACTTATTTTTCAATATATTTCAATTTATTTTCAATATATTTTAAAATGTATTTTCATATAGTTATGAAACATATTTGGTGTGGCTCGGTGGATAGAGGGGTCCCAGGTTCGATTCTGGTCAAGGGCACATGCTTGGGTTGTGGGCTCGATCCCCAGGAGGGGGCGTGCAGGAGGCAGCCGATCAATGATTCTCTCTCATCACTGATGTCTCTCTCTTCCTCTCTGAAATCAATGAAAATATATTTTAAAATACATTGAAAACTAAATTGAAATCTTTATTTCCTGCAGGAGGTCTGCAGGAAACCTGAGGAGGCAGGCCGGGCTGATGCCCCGGGAAGGGGGGGGGGGTGCCTGCAGAACAGCCTGGCCCCTGTGCCAACCCAATTCTACTCCGTGCAGAGCCGGGCACAGGCCAGTGCTGCGGCCCAGAGGCCTCACAGGCGCCGGAAAAGCAGGAAGACTCCCTCACACACAGGAAGTCAAATACTGAAATCTATTCTCCTTGTTAAGCATCACAGACGCAGCAAGTCTGCCGGCCTATGATCAAGGCAGGAGACCGAGGGCATGGGCCTAAATTACACTCGAGGGAGGAATCAATCAGCAGAAATGGAGGCAAATTCAAATTTTAAATATTTGGGAAGCCGCTCCTAGGAGCTGACCTAGGTCTTCTAGAAAAAGAAAGAGAAAGTCAACAAAAATCCACACCGCGCCCGGGGCCAACGCGGGCGGCGGGCAGTCCCGGAGCCCCTCCTACCGAAGCTGTTCTGTGTGTCCACGTAAGGGCTTGCGGTGACGTCGGCTGAGCGAGGGGGCAGGCGCGCTGAGTTTTGGTGAGACACAGAATAGCCATCTTCGTACGAGGCTTCTGTAGGGTCCAGAGAGATTTTGGCACACTCGATGACAACATCATGGGTTTCCAACGTCTTCCACCTGCAAAAGGCGAAGGAAGTCCAGAGATGCAAGCTGTGATCCGTTTCATCAAGCAAATACATCGGCGTGCTGGCTCCAGCCAGCCACTGACCGTGGTCAGCGCAGAACAAGGCAGGGCCACACCAGCCCAACAAGGACTGACCAGAAATCAGGCCTTCAGCCGAAACCGGTTTGGCTCAGCGGATAGAACATCGGCCTGCGGACTGGAAGGTCCCGGGTTCAATTCCGGTCAAGGGCACGGACCTTGGTGGCAGCCACATCCCCAGTAGGTGTGTAGGAGGCAGCTGATGGGTGTTTCTCTCTCATCGATGTTTCTGACTATCCCCCTCCCTTCCGCTCTGTAAAAAACGTCAATAATATATTCATTTCACAAACCTGTATCCTCCCCATTTACCGTGGTTTATCAATTTACCAGGCACAAAACTGAAAGAAAACCATCATCCACAAAAGAGCAGGCCTGGCCTCGAAAGCGAGCACGCGCTGAGCAGAGCGGCCGCGGGGAAACCTCCGGGACGCAGGAAACGGAAGATCAGGGGGGCCTGGAGGCCCGCGGTCATGACTCTCGGCCCCCGGCCAGAGGGCTGGGCTTCCGCACCATCCTCAGGCCGCACACCGGCGCGGAGCCCCAGCCCGGGAGCAGCCGCAGGAAATGTGAACTGTCTCAGGGCCCGATCTGGGAGCCACAGGTCTGCCGCCGAGAGCGCGGCCCACGGAGAGACACGCGTGGCGAGGTGCACCGCGCTCGGCACAGCTCAGCTCAGCTCAGCTCAGCTCGTGATGGGAAGAAGGGAGGGAGCAGCCCCAAGTCCAGCCGGAGACTCTGCAGAGGAGAGACTGACCGCCAGCGGGCCCGTGGTCATCAGGAGGGCGGGCTGCAAGGGGCTTCCTGGGCACCGGAACGTTCTTCCACTGCGATGAGTCTCTTGTCAAAACTTAACAAAACTGATCAACTTTGTTGTATCTAAAGTACTCCTTACTAAAGCCGGCTTTAAAAACCACGCTTTCAAAGACTACACGACAGCAAATGCTCAGGATACCATCTTACCCGAGTGAAGGAAACAAAACTACCCAGAGCCCTGGCTGGTGTGGCTCAGTGGATAGAGCGCTGGTCTGCGGACTGAGGGGTCCTGGGTTCCATTCCAGTCAAGGGCACATGCTTGGGTTGCGGGCTCGATCCCCAGGAGGGGCATGCAGGAGGCAGCCGATCAATCAGAAGAACAAGACGTCGGTGTTCCCTTCCTCCTCTTACTGTGCCGGGGCCTGCCACACGCGCTCCACGGAAAGCGAGGGCCTCCGCTCGCTCAGGCAGCCCGGCCCTCCCGGGACCACGTCACCGCCTCCGTGTTTCTGAGGAACGGGCCCCCACGGCTCCCGCCTGCGTGTGCCGGAGCTCACGGAGAACGGCCGGCAGCACCGGCCGCCTGACTCAATGGCTCCGGCCGCTCGGCCTCGCCGAGACTGGGGACGGCGGCTCGCACAAGGGGAGGACAGGCTGTGGGGGCCTCCGGCAGCCGCCCTAGAGGCGGGGCCTTGGGTCCCCACGCACCTGCCTGGGTCAGTGCAGGCGAGGGGCTCGCTGGCAGCCTGTGACACGTGTGGCCCGGCTGCTGGTCTCCCCACGCTCTCAGCGGCTGGAAAGCGCCTGTGAGAGGAGTCGGGACACGGACGCGCGCAGGGCCGGACCTGAGAGACGGCGAGGACGTGCGTGTCGCAGGGATGCTTGATTTCAAAGCAGTGGGTGCACTCACAGTCACGTCTTAGTTCCCACAGGGACTTTCCACCCCGCGGTCTCCGAACAGGGAGGCCCGGGCTGGCCAGTCACACGCTGGTGCACTCGGCATTTCCCCTCCTCTCTCAGGAGTGCTTACTGAAATGCAAGCGCCTCCTGCTGCTCGACGGCATCTCAGAGCCAATGACAGTGACGGCAAAGCCGGCGCCGTGTTCAGAAGTCACCGCCTCCCGGCCACCGGGCTCGGCGCTCCGCGGGGGGAGGGTCAGAGCCCGTCCGCCCACAGGCGGCCCGGCGGGGGGAGAACCCGCTCTCCGCTCTGAAGGGGTTTCCGAAGCCGACGCCACTGTGATGTCTGACCCTTGCTCTGTTCCTCTCCAGAAGGTTTCTCTGTGGCGTCTGCAGTTTCACAGCAGAGCTCGGCAGCGCTCTCCGACACTGGGTAAGCGGAACACCAACCTCGTTCCTCTGATCTGGACACGCATGTCCTCCGGTGACCGGCTTTCCTGGTGACTTGTCCCTGCACTGGAAATTCTCTTTCGTTTCTTTCGCGTCTGTCCCCACCGAGCTTTCCCTCTTTCCAAAGCGGTGCTGGAGGCCGGGCTCCTGGCCGGACACCCGCTCCCCGGCCTTCTCCGCGCCTCTCCTCTCCCGACGGCCCCCGGGCGGCAGAGCTGTCCCCCCGTTCTGTCACACCATGACTGCTTTGGATGTCCGCTTTTCTTCTCTTTTTTAAATATATTTTTATTGACTTTTTACAGAGAGGGACAGAAAGCCAGAAACATCGATGAGAGAGAAACATCCATCAGCTGCCTCCTGCACGCCCCCCACTGGGGATGTGCCCGCAACCAAGGTACATGCCCTTGACCGGACTCGAACCTGGGACCTTTCCGTCCGCAGGCCGACGCTCTATCCACTGAGCCCGTTTCATTTTCGGCCCGTTTTCATTTTCGAGGGGTCCGTCTTTAGCCTGGCTGCTCCCCCCCCGCCTGTCCCCACTGCAGACGTTCCTGCTGCTTCTGTGTGCTCCGTTTCCAGCTCCTCCTCTCTGCCTTGGTGTCTTACCTTCTGAGTCAGAGCTTCTTCAAAAGCCACATGACCCTGCCTATCGAGGCGAGGGAGGCTCTCTGAGCTGACCCAGGAGGCCCCAAGTTAACAGACTGAACCCACACACCTAATGTACAGTCTCCCCAAACCCCTGGAAAAGCCAGCTCTCAGCATTCTCACAGACATGACAGACTGCATCCAAAAGCAAAAACGGGGGACGGGGACGGGGCGGGGGCGCTGGAGAGGCCAGTGGGGGGAAAAGGGGACACACGTAATACATCCCGCAATCAAGAATTGTTTTAAAAATTAAAAACAAACTCAGGCGACTACAACAAAGGAGCGTTCTCGGGGATCAGAACGGGGTGGGAGAAATGGCTGTAGCAGGAGGATGAAAAACTAACGACAGGACACCTTCAGGGCATGAAACGAAAGAGCAGAGAAGAAACGGGCGAGTAGGGAAGCGCAGAGAGCCATGTCGGGGGCCCGGTTCCAATGCCAGGGTCGTAGGAAAAGACAGAGACGACGGAGGCCAGGAAATCACGCATAAATAGAGCGCTTCCTAGAACCTACAGAGCTCCCGACGGGCCAGCGAGAGCAGACTCACAAGCGACAGCACGGAAAATGCCGGAAAATGCCAGAAAACAGAGGCAGGGCTCGAAGGCCCCGAGAACACCAGCCGACAGAGGTGAGCGGTCAGAGGCCGTGTCCACGGCAGCGCTGGGAGCAGGTGGCACCGGACAACACGTCCCAACTGCTGAGTGAGTGACTCCGACAGCCACGACCCTCATCCTTCCCCCCAAAGCTGCTAGAGGCGGCGCTCCACCGCAACAGGGCAAACCCAAAAAGACGGCGTGGGATCCAGGAAAGGGAGGCCTTGCGAGGACAGCCACGGGGAGAGGCCCGGCGTGGGGGGTGATGAGCTGTGTGAGGGCAGGAGACCACCAGCGCAGGTCAGAGCAGACGTCACCACGGCCGCTGCCCCTGATGCTGAGCGAGGGCAGAGCATGCAGGCGACCCTGCCCTGGACAACTCGCCTGCTCCTTGCCTGCTGATCACCCACCCACGGAAGAAGCCCCACTCTCCTCCTTGTAGAGAGCCCCCAGGGAAGACACCTGGGCATTTTAAAAAATCATTGTCAGCTGAATCTGGGGCGCCAGGCAAAGCCACGTCTTGGAAACGCACCCACCAAAAGGGCTGGAGGCGTTATCAGTACTGACTTTTAACTTGCTTCGGGGGAGGGAGGGTCCCTTGAGATGTAGATTCAGCGGAGCCCCGGGAATGAGTGGGGCCTGGGCCCACTTAAGCTCCTTCGATTTTAAGTCTTTTCATATTTTAGTATAAACAAACCCGCTGCGTTTGGGTTGGAATTCCCTGTCAGACAGCAGCGATTCCAGCCCCAGCTTTATTTCTACTTCTGTCTGTTCTTTCTATTATTTCTCAATCCCCAGCTCCTCTACTCAGTAACTGCATCCACTCTTCACTCCATGATGGACGTGGGAAGGAGAGAACACCCCCCCCACCCCCCCCGCCACCACCTCCTGGGCCTGGGTCAGCTGAGCACACTCATCTCACAGCTCGGCTCCGGCCCCTCAGCAAACAGCGCTCTCCTCCCTCTGCCTTCCCTTCGGCAGCACGCCGGCTCCTGGTCCTTGCTCAGACTTGCCCGGCACTCTGACTAGGTAAGCCCGGTCTCCCCGGACTCATGACCTTGGTCATGGACCTCCCCAGAAAGGGCTCCTGTAACTCTCGAGGAAGGGGAAGCCGGGCCAAGACGCAGACTCTCTGCTGGCTCTCCCCCTGGGCCCTTCGCTGGACAGTGACCGGACTACCTTTCTATGAGCCGGATTTTACTGATCGTTTTTGAAGGGAACACCACATGTGGCCACACTACAGGAACAGAGAGGGGCCATTAACAAGAAAGCGAGAGCAGGGGCTGCTGAGGTGGGGCAGACAACGAGGGAAGATGGCTGCGACGGGGTGGCTCCCTTTCTAAGCGGGCGGCGCCCACAGGTCTGCTCGCGCTACCACAGCCACACACCCGCCCCGCGCTTCTCTCCGCGGACTCACGGGGAGCCGGGCACAGCCTGGCTGTGGCGGGAAAGGGGCGGAGGGACAGGAGCGTCTCCCAGCTCGGGCAGTGGAGTTCCGTCCCGTCCCCGTCTCGGTCCTGACCCTGCGCTGGCCTGGGACCCTGAGGTCAGGCTGTTTCTCCAGGAGGAAGGAGCGCCTGGCGGAGCAGAAGGACGGACCAGGGGCCCGGTCTCACCTGCAGACCCTCCCAGCGCCGGCTGCAGCCACACGCCCGGCACCCAGCGGCCGCCACGCTGCTCGGCGGGATTCCACCCCGCTGCTCCGGAGCGTTTCAGGCGCACCGGCAGCTCCCCCTGCACAGGTCCTCTCCAGGGACTAGGCCACGAGCAGAAGAACCCGACTCCCCAGTGCCCTCTCGAGGGGACGTGTCCCCACCCCAGTGCCATCTCACCACAGAGCCCGAGAAATTCCCAGGGGAGGGGTTCCATACCTCTGAGGGTCCAGTTCATGGTCCTTGGATCCGGTCACCAGTTCCGGGTGGATCCGCACGTGCTCCATCATCGGCTAGAAGGGCCCGGTGGACAAACGACAGGCTTAACCATGGCCACACAACAGGACGCCATTTGACAGTAAAGAGGGACGAGTGCTGACGCACGCCACAGCAGGGGACGCTTGGACACCGTGAAGGGCCCACCACAGGGCCACAGAGCACATGACAGGCAAGTCCATCAGGGCAGAGGGAGGGGGCCCCAGGCTGGTGGAGGGCTGTAGAGGGCTCCCAGGGAAGACACCTGAGCATTCTTTAAATCAGTGTCAGCTGAATCCGAGGCGCCAGGCAGAGCCACGTCTTGGAAACACACCCACCAAGGAGGCTGGATGCATTATCAGTGCTGACTCTTAACTTGCTCCAGGTGTTGGGGGGAGGGCTCTTGAAATGTAGATTCAGCCGAGCCCCGGGAATGAGGGAATGAATGGGGCCTGCACTCACTTAAGCGCCTTTGATGTTAAGTCTTTTCCTATGAAACCCCTTCTGTTTTAGTATAAACGAACACGCTGCGTTTGAGTTGGGATTCCTGTCTCTCCATCAGAGAGCAGAGATTCCACCCAGCCCCAGCTTTATTTTCTACTTCTGTGTCCTCTACTATTTTCTATTATTTCTCAATCCCCAGCTCCTCTACTCAGTAAGTGGACCCGTTCTCCTCTCCACGCTGGACGTGGGAAGGAGAGAACCCCGCCCCCCTCAACAGATTCCCTTTTCAAAACTCCCCCTTCATCTAATACATAATGTTTACCTTGACCACTTCCTCGAGGGTGTCCAGGTTCTCCTTCAGGCTGTAGTGGGAGCGCAGGAAGGAGACGAAGTTGCAGGGGTACATCCCGTAGAGGCGATGGAAGAGGGCGTAGACGCTGGCGTGGAGGTGGACCAGGTAGATTTCCGCCACGTGGCCTGGAAAGGGGCGTGTCCAGGAGCCTCAGCTGGACACAGGGCTGACAGGGCCCAGCAGACACGAGCTGGAAGCTGCCGCCTGACTCCCGGCTCACACACGCTCCCCCTTGTGTCTCCCCCCTCCCCCCCCAGAGTGAGAGTGGTTTTCTACACCGCAAGTGTGAGCACGCCAGCCACCCGGAAAATCCACGGGTGGCCCTGGTGGCCCCTGGACACACGCCCTCCCTGCGGAGCGCCTCCTCTCCAATCACCCCTCCCAAGGGCCCCAGACGACTCCTCACACGAAGCCACCTTGAGGACAGTCGCCGGCCCCAGCACCTCTCTTCCTCCTGCCCCTGCCCTGCCCCTGCCCGGCTCGGCTGCTCCCGAGAACGGCACTGCCGGCAGCCTCTGCACTCGGTGCCTGGCACTGTGCCTGGTGCCCAGCAAGGCTAAGTATCTGTGACCAAGTGTGTGCGGACCTTTCAAACCCAACAGCAAACTGTCCTGACATGCGCTTCGCAAGAGCCGAGAGCGGAGGAAAGAACACGCAGTTCGCTAGCCCTGCCTGGCCCGGTGGGAACCGCAAGTCCCCCGCGGACAGAAAGCCCCTCCGGCGCGAGCAGCCCCGCTGCCCCAGAGGCGACTCCACCGGCCCCACGGCCGCGCTGGAGCCGGGGTTCAGCCTTTCCCGAGCACGCCTCGTGCCGGACAGGTCACGTGCTCACAGCTGGCGGCACCCTGACAGCGCGCTGCCTGCCGAGGTTCCACGTCCACTGCGTGTGATCGAGAACACGAGTGGGGACGTGCAGCGTCCCCCCTCCTCCCACACACAGGGGACCGGGTCCTGGGCCAGGGGCCCGTGTCCTGTCGGAACAGTCACTGAGGCAAGCGTGTCCCGCTCCGGCAGGGGTCACCGAGAGGCAGGGGGCTCTACCTCCCGCCACTCCGCTTCTCAGAACAGGACCCCTTTAGGCCAAGGAAGAAAGGCGTCGCACAGCACGCCTGGCCTCTGCCTGCAGGCCACCGCCAGCTAGGCCGTCGTCCGGCTGGTGACAACACCATGCCAGCGACAGAAGTCGGCGCGTCCTTCCCTCCCCGCTCACCACCTGCTCGTCGGCGAGAGCCCGCCCGACAGGTGCAGGAGCCCGCACCTGGTTTCCTCAGGCACCAGGACGAGAGGCGGCCGAAGATGTCAAAGAAGTCGTGCAGGTGCTGCTTGCCGGCCTGCGGGATCATGGGCAGCATGGTGATCAGCACTAGGACGCCGGTCGTGAGGACGATGACATCCGTGTCCACCTGCGGAGGAAAGGGCGCGAGGAGAAACGCCTGTGAGTGCGGGGTCTCGAGGTGCCGAGGACCAGGGGCCCAGGGAGAGCTTCGCTCAGACTGAGCTCGCCCCCAAGGCCCGAAGGCTGCAGGGACGGCACTGCAGCCCACGCCACAGGAGCTGGCGCAGGAACGTGCCCGCATCCCAGGGAAGCGTACCCTGGGCGGGGCGCCACCGGCTCCTCAAGCCCGAGGGCGTGGGGGCAGGAGAGGCTGCCTTTTGACAGAGCAGGGGATGCAGCTGCTGTCATTCCCGCAGCCAAACCCTAAAATGCTTCCCTTCTCAGTCAATGAAGAACCTGCTGCACACTGACAGTCACACACTTTCCAAGGAGCACGCCGGAAGTGTAACGTAGGACGGAGCTGGTACAGACTGACAAGCTCCTGAGTGGCTCCCCTGCACGGAGCTCAGAGACCGCCCAGAGGCTCTGACCGTCTGCAGCCCACCCAGCGAGTCGCCCACGGTGGGCTCACGAAGACCCGGATGCCGATGGGTTCTGAGCCCTGGACTGCCGCCGCGCCTCCCCTGGCCCCCGACCACGTCAAGGCTGTTTGCCAAGTGGACTTAAGAAACGAGATAGTAACCAAGACTCCCGTGGAGGCTAAGACCTTCCTTCCTCCTGTTTGAAAGGGAATCTATCAGGCTGGAAAGGAAGTGTTGAAGGTACTCAGTTCTCACATCAGGCCGCAGCTGTCCTGGCAGCCACCTACTGGTCAGGACAGGAAGTGCGGTCAGAAGAGGGTCTGAGTTTGGGGAGGGTCCACCCTCGCCTTACACCGTCCTAACTGGAGGCTTGGGGAGCAGCCTGAGAGTAATTTCCAGGCGGCCTTCTTTGGGAAAGATGAGCAGTTTCGGACTCTAGATTAAATGGGGTGCCTCAAAACGGGGTCACATCCTCATCAACCCACTCGCTTAAAAAATTAAGTTGTGGCCCTGTTCAGGCGGCCAATGGGTGAGGGCAGTGGTCGGCAAACCGAGGCTCTCGAGCCACAGGCGGCTCTTTGGCCTCTTAAGTGTGGCTCTTCCACAAAACACCACGGCCTGGGCGAGTCTATGTTGAAGAAGTGGCGGTAAAGAAGTTTAAGTTTAAAAAATTTGGCTCTCAAGAGAAATTCCAATCGTACTGTTGATATTTGGCTCTGCTGACTAACGAGTTTGCAGAGCACTGGGTTAGAGCATCGTCCTGCACACCAAAAAGGTTTGTGTTTGATTCTCTATCGGCTCATGCCTAGGTTGCGGGTTCAATACCCTATTGGGGCTCAAACAGGGTATGTATGAGAGGCAACCAATCGACGTTTCCCTCTCTCTCCTTCTCTCTTCCTCTCTCTCTCAAATCAATAAACACATGTCCTTCGGCGAAGATTTAAAAATTCAGTAAGTTGGTTAAAGTGTTCCTATTTCCCCCCAATACCACTGCATGTTTTCATGACACCTGTCGGTGTGTCTCCCTGGGATCCGCCTCCAGGGACCCTAAAGCAGCCAGTGCCCTCACTGGCAGAGACACGAGCCCGCTGCAGGGCGCTGTGCCGGACGCGCCCGCGATAAACACTCCGGCACCGTCATGTCTCTGGAGGAGCGAGCACTTCACATTAACCGTGTTTCCTTACTTCCCCGCCAGAACCAGGTCCAGGGACTGGAACAGATTAACCAAGAGCCCTGCGTGGCTCCGCCAGCCACTGCCACTCAAGCCCTCGGGCTCCCGAGGAGTGTGGCTCCGTGTGCAGGAATACCGCGGGCGGGCGGCGCGGGGCGGGAGCTGTGGCAGCCTCGCGTCCATGGCAACGGCTTCTGAGGCCTCGCTCCATTAGCGAAAAGGAGCTTGGGAAGCCCCCAAAGACAAGCCGGCATGTTTTCACCTGAGGGAAGCCTCGCCAAGGCTGGCATCGAAGAGACCTGGGCAAGAGAACCAACCTGCCTGAGCCAGCCTACCGTTCGTGCTCGGACAAAAGCCGGCCCTGAGCACGGCCTCGGTCCCGACTCCGCACTCGACATCTCAGACACGACGCACAGAGCCATTTCGTTCCAGGCCTTCCACGCGTCTTACCTTGAGACATTTTAGCAGAGAAGGCAAGAGAGGTGCTTGAGAGAGCTTATGCTTCCAGAGCGGCTGCAGCCGGATGGCGTGCCCCAGCAATGAGAGCGTGGATAACCGAGAGGCGGCTTTGCCCACATATTCATTCATTTTGTCCAGGAGATGCTAGAAGTGTGAGAACAGGGAAATGTGTCTCAGTAAAGCTGGGGGAGGGGTAAGTGAACCAAGGGAAACCCTCAGATGCACGTATGAGACCCACATAAAGGCCAGTGGATGGACCCCCAGCCCCTGAGGCTTCCTAAGATGTAGAGCCAGGGTCACACAGGTACAGAGGTCAAGTTCAGGATTTAAATCATGTTGGCAGACAAAACGCTGTCCCATAGGGCTTGACAGAGGACAGCCTGCACCTCCTGAACAGGGTCCCACAGGTCTGTGGGGGAGGCAGGGAGGCCTCCTTCTGAGGCACAGATAGGCCCCTGTTCCCATCACCAAGCCCAGCCTGCAGGGCTGAAGCTGGGAGCTCGCTCAGCGCCCCAGGAGCCCGGCGCCTGGTTTGGCCCCAAACATAGATTAGGGAGTAGCGGAAGTTAAAATTCAGCCCAGAGTGAAAAGAATAAGACGGCAAAGTCTTCATGTTCTGGAAAAGTCACCGGCCTACGACCTCAAGACGCGCCAAAGCCTGCTGTCACAGAGCTCCGCTAAGCAAAACGCAAGGACCCTCGGAGATCTGGGAAGATGGACTCATCCACTCGTCCCGTCAGCTTGCACTTAAGATTTCCCCCCGTTAATTAGGAGTTGGAAAACCCTACTTAAAGCATGGGCTTACCAAGGATACTTCATGAACTGAAGGGGCTGAACCACCCCAGTATTGGGATTCCAGGGTTTTCCTCAACAGCAAGACCTTAAAAAGCCTCTGGGATTTATTTCACTTTGTAAACTCTTCCGGAGATACAGGTGCTGCATGTGGCAACACCCGGGAACGAGGCCCCGTGCAGGCAGAGGTTGGGGGGGGGGGGGGGCCTCCGGAGCCTGCACGTGGGGGCACGGAGAAGCCAGCACAGCCCTCGGAGGGCGACTCCCTCGCTCTGCTCTCCACCTGCAGTTACCTTATCGTGTGGCTCTTGCAAGGTAGTCAGGATGTGCAATACTGGCTGAGAGTTGGTTTCCAGGTAGTAATCCACCAAGGTGTTCACAAGCATCGGACCACGGTCTAAAGAGAGAAAGGATGGGTTCCCAGTTACTTCCTGTGACCTTCTAAATTCACCTCAAATCGCTGCCTGTCACAAAATCCAGAAAATGTTTCTCCCTACATCACCCAAAGTCGTACGAAGCTCGCTCGCACTCGCTCTCTCTCTGCTTCGTTACATTCACTTAGGTTTAACCGTAAGACAACACCAACTTCATTTGACTAATAACCACCTAAGCACACGAAAGGCTAGTTCTTTTCTATTGCTTTTCTTAATCACAAAAGATCATTCACTTTGCCCGGCCGGGGTGGCTCAGTGGCTGAGCATCGACTTACGAACAGAACCAGGTCACCGTTTAACTCCCGGTCAGGGCACGTGCTTGCGTTTGGGGCTCGATCCCCAGTGTGGGGCATGCAGGGGGCAGCCAATCAATGATTTTCTCTCTCACTGATGTTTCTCTCCCCCCCCCCCCCCTTCCTCTCATTTGAAATCAATAAAAACATATTTTAAAAAAGAATGCCAGAAACTTGGGTGCTGGCTGCGTGGGGCTCGCTATGGGAACCTCACATCTGTGTCTGTGTGCACACTGGAATGTTCTGGAAGGAGAAGCTGCACACACACCGAGAGCGGTGCCACCACGGGGAGCTCTTTCCTGGTGTGGAAAGGCCCGAGAAGCGAAACCACAGCGGGGCCGCAGGGTGCTGCCAGCTCTCGGCCGCTCTCCGCCGACTGGCGGGCCAGCTAGAGAACCTGCTCTCGCTCACCGGTAATGAGGTTCTTTTTAAAGACGGCCGTGACGTAATCACGCTCGCTCAGCACGGGGGAGTCCAGCATGGACAGCAGCTCCCCGAGGTTGGCCTGTTGGGCCATGTTCTCCCGCAGGCGTGCTGCGCCGGGTCCGGGACGTTCGTCACAGACGCTGAAGGCTCCTCATTGGTGCCACTACCAGCCTGAGGAGGAGGGAGACGACAGTGTGACCACAGCCTCATGTCCCCCACAAACCACCCCTGGAAGGCAGAGCAGCGCACGCGGCCCATGCCTCGACGTGGGCGCAGAACGCTGTCGGGGGCGCGGCGCGGGCGTGCGAACACCCCGGCCTGCGACACACACAGGGGAGTCCCCCGGCCAGAGGCGACCGCACAGCAACTTCATAAAGAGCAAATCAGTTACTCCTGCTTCCGACTCTGCCTTGGGTTGTGGCTTAGAGTATTTTTCAAATCAGCGCCCAAAAGTAGGTGAACTATTTGCAGAAAAGGAACTAACGGCATGGTATATTTTTTAATTTTGATTTTTTAAAAAATTTAATCTTTATTGTTGAAAGCATTGCGTATGTCCCCGTTTTTTCCCCATTGACCCCGTCTAGCGCCCCGCCCCCACACAGGCCCTCACCACCCTACTGTCTGCGTCTGTGGGTTATACATATATGTTATACATATATGCAGACATGTTCTTCGGTTGATCACTTCCCGCCCAGTATTTTCTTCTGGACAATCGCTCCAGTGTCTACAAGTTAGTGCAGTCGGTAGGTCCCCAGGTGCTGTCCTCAGGGGCTGAGGACCTAACCGGCGGTAAAAAAATATGTATTTCATTGATTTTTTACAGAGAGGAAGGGAGAGAAATAGAGTTAGAAACATCGATCAGTTGCCTCTTGCACACCCCTACTGGGGATGTGCCCACAACCAAGGCACATGCCTTTGACTGGAATCGAACCCGGGACCCTTCAGTCCGCAGGCCGACGCCCTATCCACTGAGCCACACCGGTCAGGGCTGTGCTCACTTTTACTAGAAGGCATTGGAATGACTGTCAAGAAGAAAATGCTGGGTGGGAAGTGATCAACCAAAGAACCTGCATGCATATGTATAAGCCAGTGGTCGGCAAACTGCGGCTTGCGAGCCACATGCGGCTCTTTGGCCCCTTAAGTGTGGCTCTTGTATTTGGCTCTGTTGACTAATGAGTTTGTCGACCACTGGTCTAGCCCACGGACCGAGGTGCTGTCCTCGGGGTGAACCGGGCGTCGTCTCTCCACTTGCAGCGTGCACGCCTCATGCCGCTGGCTCAGGAAGGGGGCAGCAGGGCGAACTTCACCTTCAGAGCTCAGTTCTCTACGACAGTGGAGCAGCAGCAGCAGCATCTCACGTACGAAAAGCGGCGCTCACCACGGGTGGCTGTGCACACACCGTGTGTTTCTCCCACCGTGGTCTCCAAAGCTGCCTTCCAAACCAGGTGATGGCCGCTGCCGCGTGGCCGGCGGGCGCTGCTCACCTTCCGCGAGCACCACCCACTACGCGCCTCCCCTGCAGCCGTGTGCGCGGCCCCGGTCCCGTTTCTCAGGGAGAGAAGCAGGTAAGGCCTCCCGCTCGGGGGCACAGAGCCGGCAAGAGGCAAACCAGGGAGAAGGGCAAGCTGAGCCCCGCTCTGCCTCCCTCCAAACCCCGAGCCCTTCCACGTGACAGGCCGCGAGCGTGTGGCTCTGACCCTCACAGCTGCTCTCCGAGGTAAGCAGTTCTTTCCTAACGTTACAGATGAGAATTCGGACACCCGAAAAAGGTGAGTTTGCTGAGACCGGTTTGGCTCAGTGGATAGAGCGTCGGACTGTGGACTGAAGGGTCCCGGGTTCGATTCTGGCAAGGGCATGTACCTTAGTTGCGGGCACATCCCCAGAAGGGGGTGTGCAAGAGGCAGCTGATCCATGTCTCTCTCTCTTTCTGACTTTCTATCCCTCTCCCTTCTGCTCTGTAAAAAATCAATAAAATATATACATAAAAAAAAAAAAAAGGTGAGTTTGCCGAGGTCACGTGGTAAAGCGAACACAGCTGGCCACGTTCCCAGGCCAATGAGTAGACATGTCGTTTGCAGCCATTTGTACTCTTATTGCCTCAGGAACCTGCATCTTCACAGGCAGCCCAGGTAATTCCTATCGGGGTGACAGACATGCCCTGTTTGAGAAACACTGTGCTAAAGGGTTAACTCCTGCCCTAACCGGTGTGGCTCAGTGGACAGAGCGTCGGCCTGCAGACTCAAAGATCCCGAGTTCGATTCCGGTCAAGGGCATGTACCTTGGCTGCGGGCACATCCCCAGTGCGGGGTGTGCAGGAGGCAGCTGATGGATGTTTCTGTCTCATCGATGTTTCTAACTCTCTACCCCTCTACCTTTCTCTCTGTAAAATATTAATATATATTTTTTAAAAGTTAACTCCTCCTAGCATGGCAAGTGTAGAGTAGCAATGATCCTAGAAACCCGAGAGTATTAACTGCTGCCATCTACGCTCTTGTTTAATTAGAACCTGGTTAACAGTCACTGATTTGGCTCTTGGGGTCAGAAGTTCATTCGCCAGAAAAATGAACTAAAATGTCCAAATGCATTTCTGATAGCAAATCATGAAACAGGGAGCTGCTGGGCCACACGCAGAAATAGAAATCTTACAGGCGAACACAAAGCAAGTCAGCCTGAACGGACTCAGGAACCTTGCAGCCCGGAAGGCTTCACCACAGAGGAGTTCAAAACTGAGAAGAGCTGAAACCGGTGTGGCTCAGTGGATGGAGCGTCGGCCTGCGGACTGAAGAGTCCCGGATTCGATTCCGGTCAAGGGCATGGACCCTGGCTGAGGGCACATCCCAAGTGGGGGGTGTGCAGGAAGCAGCTGATCGATGTTTCTCTCTCATCGACGTTTCTGACTTTCTATCCCTCTCCCTTCCTCCCTGTAAGAAATCAATAAAATATATTTAAAAAAGAAAAACTGAGAAGAGAAACAAAGGGCACCGTACTGAGTTGGACTAAATGACAGTTATAAGTAAAGACACCTGAAACCTATATGTTCACGTTGACCAACGTCACCCCAACACATTTAATTTAAAAAATTTAAAAATTAAAACTAAAAAAATAAGTGCGACACCACCAGCCTGCGGTTGCTGCTTCCTTGCGGACCGAGTGAGGATGGAGCCGCCACAGGCCCGGCACGAAGCGCGCTCGCTGGGAGGGCAGCACCGGCGCAGACCCGGGACCCACTCGGGAGGTACCGGCCTCGCCCCGCGCTCACCCCGTGCTCACGCCTCCTGCGGGTAAGGCACAGAGGACGCTCCGACCGGAGTATTTTGTCTGGAAGGTCGTTTTGCTCCACGGATGTTGCTGCTTCCTGGCCTGGGCCCGCGAGACGCCGTCTTTTGCGCGCGGAGACCGCCCTGTCGGGGCCGGGCCTCCAGAGGAGGGCGCAGGGCAGAGTGACAGGAGCCCGTCCCGCAGCGGCCAGCGGGCAGCGGGCAGCGGCCAGCGGGCAGCGGCAGGCTGCTCAGGGTGTGAGTATAATGTAGGCACACACGTCTGCTTTCTGCAGCCAAAGCACACGAGAACACTTTTGGCAACAAGCTTCTCTCTCTGGTTCTAAAATTCTAAATTCTAACCATCTTTCCCAGTCCCTGGAAAACAAGATAAATATTGTGGGAGATTCTTCATTTAGGTAAGCAAAGCTTAAGGATTTCTGCTATTCCAGAAAGCCCTCCCGGGAATTCAATAAGCTCTTGGAATGAGTCCACGATTGGAACATCTCTCCTTTTAATTTTTATTTTTGTTGTTGTTGTTTTTGCTAATCTTCACAGGTGATTTTTTCCCACTGGTTTTTAGAGAGTAGAAGGAAAGGAGGGGGGAGAGAGAGAGAGAAACACTGATGTGAGAGAGACACATCGATCGGTTGCCTCATGCGCACACCAAGACCGGGGCTGAGGATTGAACCTAAAACTCAGGTAGTGCCCTTGACCTGTAATCGAACCTGAGACACTCCAGTATGCGCAGTCCATCACTCTAACCACTGAGCACACCAGCCAGGGAGCACCTCAATGCAGGGTGCCATGCGGGCAGACAGCCCTAGCAAGTGCAATGAAGAACTGTATGTGCACATGTAGGGAATGGCTGTGGTTCAGGGGTGCACAAAGGAGGAGAGGGAGCAGCTCCCTTTTACCCCCCCCCACCACCAAGCAGCTCCCTTTTACCCCGCCCCCCTCACCAACCAGTGGACTGAGCGGACACCTTACCTGCTCTGAGGACACTTGGTAGTTCGGTTTCCAGTGCTGTCAGCCTGGCGCCTGTCATGGTCACTGGACAGAAACACACACATACGGACATAAGCTTACAGCACAGAGAACAAGGGGCAACTGGAGGGAGTCCGGGGTCCCCTGGCTCCGCCTCCTTCCCACTGGAGCCCCGAGAGGCGGCCGTGTGCTCGCCTTGGGAACGAACACTGACAGTGCTGGGCCTCCCTCCCCGGCTGCATTTCCAAACAGCTGGCTGCTGGGAGTTCTTTAGACCGTGCGGAGCGTGCCCTCTGCCAGCGCGGTACCCGAGTGGTCAGCAGCCAATGGTCGGGACAGGCTCAGATCAGAGGGTTCAGAGCAGAAGGCAGGCTCTGCCACCACTGGCTGTGGGTCTCCTGGCTCCGCAGCCCAAGTCTCTGATGTCTGACCCTAAGCCCCCATCTGCACAGCGAGGAGAGCGATGGCCCCTTCCTCATGGCCTGGGTGGCGTCCTGGAGCCCTGGGCACAGGGTGTGGCACAGGGGGTGACCCCTGGAGCCCCAAGGCTGGGCAGTGCCAGGTCAGCCCTCCGTGGGCCTGCATCGCCTCAGCACCCACCACCTCCCCCACTGGCCTCTCAGTCTCTCAGCCAACCCCCGCCCCATTTCAGGACCTGCGGACCCCCAAGCTAAGCCTTCACCCTTCACCTCTCAGCTTAAACCTACTTCCTCAGAGGAGCTTTCCGCCCGCCACTGCCGAGTCCCAGGCCAGGTCGGGTCCCGTTGCTACTCAGCGGCTGCATCTCTGTGTCACGGGGCCATTAGTTCTGAGCGGAAGTGACACCGAGCGAGAACGTGGCCTATGCAGTAAGGGCTGAGTCTCTAGCAGCTACCAGTGTCGTCCGGCACAGCAGGAGCTCTAGGTCCGTCTATTCCTTCAGCATTAGAGACCCCAACTCGTATATCGATTAGCCCATCATAACACCGCTCACAGTGCAGGTAGCTTTGTTAAAGCCACAGAACCGAACAACGACGTTAAGTGATGATTTCCTGTGCTTGTTGATGGAATGACTCGGAGTGAAAATATTCTTAAGTGGACAGAGCTGAACTCTGCCTGCAAAACAGCCGCGCCTTCACCTCATCTCCCCGACAAGCATGAAATATTTGTGAAGAGCTATCATTTCTCCACCGTCTTCCTTTTCCCCTACTTCCTGCCCATCTCGTGTTAAATATGTGTCAAATATCCTATGTAATAGAAGCGTGGTGTGCAAACTGTCCCCCCAACCGGGAGTTCGTTCAGGAGTTCAACCAGGGGGTGGGGCAGCCAGGGGAAGGGAGGGAGCACCGGCAGCCATTAGACCCCACCCGTGCACGAATTCGTGCACCGGGCCTCTGGTGAGCCTATAAATACACACATTCCAGTCTGTTCAAAATGTGTTCAGGCACGGGTGACCACGGCTAGGAGTTCCAGGTGACCACCGGCCCACCGAGGACACCAGGGCCATCCCAGCGTCTGCCACGAAGCAAGTAACCAGCGTCTCTGGTCGGCATTCCGGCGCTGACTATTGCTGCTTACTGGCCTGGTCCCCCATAGTGTATGGGGCTCAGAGCACAAACACTGAGTCCCATACACTATGCACACCAGTTTCCCCGAGCACGGAAGAGCCGGAAATAAGCCTTCAATGTGTCATCTGGGTCACTGTCGAACTAGGGACCGAACGACTCTGAAAGAATGGAAATCCCTTGCGCAGACCACAATGTCATTCTATTTCCTCGTGGAGCACGCGCCATGCGTTAACACGTGGCTCTCAGTGGCACATGCCCATGGGTGCGCGATGCTGGGGGCAGGCTGGCCCTTCAGACAGGGAGCACCTGCCTGGCCACCACTCGACTAGAGGAAGAGCTGGCGTTAAACGGGAGCCTCTCATCCTCAGAACCCCGAGGGCAGCTGTTAGCCCGGGGAGTCATACGGACCTCCCGCAAGTAACCCTGGCTGGGTCTTTCCCTGAAAAGCAGTCGCTGAGGGTAAATTCTGACACAACACGACGAGTTCTTGCAGCCTGCCCAGCTGGGCAAGGTGCTGGCACAGGAAGCCAGGCTCTCTGTCCAATGCCACGCACGCCTCCTCGCCACCTTTACCACTCCGCTGAAAACTGCCACGCCATCACCAGCATCACTGTGACGCTGGCAGGCCAGACCACCTGCCACTAGTGGTATTTTATGAGTTTATTCTCTCACTGACTTACCGTATTTTCCAGCGTATGAGACGACCGGAACTGACGCTGAGAGTAGGAAGATAACAAACAATAGAGAGAGAGAGAGAGAGCAAGTGCCGGGCAAGTCCCTGGCGAGTTAGCAACGCCCACCATAACTGCAAGCTACGGTATTTTTCACACCTGGCGTATAGGATGACCCCCCGACTTTTGAGAAGATTTTCCTGTGTTTAAAAGTCATCTTGCCGAAATCGGTTTGGCTCAGTGGATAGAGCGTCGGACTGGGGACTGAAGGGTCCTGGGTTCGATTCCGGTCAAGGGCATGTACCTTGGCTGCGGGCACATCCCCAGTGGGGGGCGTGCAGGAGGCAGCTGATCGATGTTTCTCTCCCATCGATGTTTCTGACTTTCTGTCCCTCTCCCTTCCGCTCTGTGAAAAATCAATAAAATATATATATTTTTTTAAAAAAAAGTCGTCTCATACACCGGAAAATACGGTCGTTAAGTCCTGCCCCACAGCCAGGACCTATACCATGCCCAGATTGTGGGCTTGGTGTCCAGTGTGGGGCGTACAGGCGGCAGCCGATCGACGATTCTCTCTCATTATTGATGTTTCTCTCTCTCCCCCTTCCTCTCTGAAATCAATAAAAAATATTTTTTAAGAGCCCTGCCCTATAGAGGGACAACGGGGAGAACCGCTTGGTCAGGAAGTGAGAGACCTGCGAGTCCCCGATGAGAAGTGTGAAAGGGCGCAGACCCCGGCCCAGGGGTGAGCACCCCGAGGGCTGGGGATGGGAACACCTGCCAGAGTGTAACAGGGCAACCCAAGTTCTTGCTTAGACACCTGGATCACACACGGACTCCAGCGTGCCTGCCACGTGGGCCCGTCGTTAGCGGGGCCTGTCCACACGTGTCACGTACCTCTGCCCTCACCAAGACGCACGACGGGCCGTGAGGCAGCCAAGATCTACACAGACTCTGCACGCCAGTGGCAGGTGCCGACGAGGACTTCAGAAAACGTCAGCTGGCTAGTCAGACTTTGGGGAGGGGGCTGCCCAGACCTGCGCACTCCACACAGCAGGCAAACAGAGCCTAGCACCCAAGCTAACTCTGCACACACTCGTCTGTGATAAACAGCCGAAACCGGTGCGGCTCAGCGGATACAGCATCGGCCTGCAGACTGAGGGGTCCCAGGTTCGATTCCGGTCAAGGGCATGTACCTTGGCTGCGGGCACATCCCCAGTAGTAGGGGGTGTCCAAGAGGCAGCTGATGGATGTTTCTCTCTCATCCATGTTTCTGACTCTCCCTTCCTCTCTGTAAAAAATCAATAAAGTATATTAAAAAACAAACAAACAAACAAGCCGGTTTTGCTCAGTGGGTAGAGTGCTGGCCCAAGGACTGAAGGGTCCTGGGTTCAATTCCGGTCAAGACTTCAATTGCAGCCGAAACCGGTTTGGCTCAGTGGATAGAGCGTTGGACTGTGGACTGAAAGGTCCTGGGTTCGTCCGGTCAAGGGCATGTACCTTGGCTGCGGGCACATCCCCAGTGGGGGCGTGCAAGAGGCAGCTGATCGATGTTTCTCTCTCATCGATGTTTCTGACTTTCTAACCCTCTCCCTTCCTCTCTGTAAAAAAAATCAATAAAATATATTTTAAAAATAAAATAAAATATTAAAAAAAAAAAAGAGTTCAATTGCAGGCTTGGTCCCCGGCCCTGGCGGGAAGCATTAATTGATGTCTCTCTCACATCGATGTTTCTCTCTGACTCCCCCCCCCCCCTCCAACTCCCTCTAGAAATAATCAGTGGAAAAATGTCCTCAGGTGAGGAGTACCCAGAAACAAACAAACAAAAACAAACCCAAAACACAACTAAGGGTATAAATGAAGGCAGGTATTTCTTCACTCGACTTACTTCCTATACTCAGGTTTTTACTAGAAAAAACTCACAGGCAATTCAGACACAGGTTCAGGCCCAGACGGACTACGTCATTACCAGGAACAGCAGAGGTAGAGCAGAAGCATTTCGCTAGCACAGTAATGACAGTTCGTACGGGAACGGTGAGCCTATGATAACCCGCTAGTAAGACACTATTGCACTGTCGTGTGGGGCTCTGAGGCGAGTTCTTAGGGGAACATTCCAGCAAGTGAACGAAGGAGCCTTCAGCACAAATGCACCCCAAAGGGTAAGACACCAGCTCCCAGCCCCTCCTCCTCCCAATGCACCGAGGGAAAGAGATGGGAGTAGGACATACTACTTGGTGTGTAAGTAAAACAGCTGATGGCGAGACCTGCCAGAGCCTGCGGTCACGTGTGCCTTAAACGGTCTCGGTGGCAGTCCTTGCCAAGGTCATACAAGCCGGGGCGGGAGAGCTCCAGAGTCTCCATTCAGAACTTTGCCATCAGGGAGCTTGAGGGACAACTTGCCGACGCTTGTATCGTATCGCCAAGGTCGCCTGCAGGGACAGAGCTCAGTTCTGGGAAGGTATATTCTTCTATGAATGACGTTCCTAGGGTCTGACTTTTCATTAGCACGAGCAAGATTATTGAGTACCGTATGCGGGCCACACGGATATCATGTGTGTATCAAAAAGTCACCATACAGAACTTGCCCCCAAAAGAAAGGTGGGATTTCTTTATGTTTCCGACTCAGAGGACTAAAACAGAAATACCCGGCAACAAACAGGTGGGGTTTGAAAGTCGAGGCCTGTGCTTCTCAAAGGCGGTCCTCACACCGGCAACATCAGCATCACCGGGGACCTGTGGGAAATGCAGATTCCTGGGCCTTGCCTCCGATCTCTGAACCAGAAACTTGGGGAGCACGGGGTCTCCCGGGTGACTGTGTCGCCCAGGAAAGGTTGAGAAGCAGTGGTCCAGGGAAAAGAAGGATGAAGGCGAGAAACATTAAATACCTATATTTTTATATATACTTTGAGGGTCAAAGGGAAAACATAGTGCATAAACCTCAGGGAACAAACCCAAAGGAATTCTTCTCGGTGCTAAAGGTACCGGCCCAGCCCGAACGCGGGGCTGACTCGCATTTAGCAAGTTACAGACCTGAGTTCCCACTTCTGATGTTTAACGTGGCGCCCCGTGAGGTGAAAGCACCTTTCAACATAAAAGCTTGACAAAGTGACTCGTCACCGCAAGCAGTGCGCAGGCCCATGTTGAAAAGACTGGGGCCTCTTCTACCTCCTGGTTAAAAACAGATTGTTCCAATAAGCCCAAGCCCCCTGTAAGAGCAGTCATCCATCCAGAATGGCCGGCTGAGCTCCAAGCTGGGTCTGGGAACCGTACCCAACACTTTATCTCTCTACGAATGTTCGGGGGCGGGGGGGCAGATATTTGGTCCACAGTTCCCCTGGATTTTAGAGGGGAACTGAGCCCCCTCTTCCCCTGCCCCCCCCCCCAAGAAAAGATTAAGAATCACTGAGATATGAGTTAGTGAGACGAGCACTTCAGACAGTTTAACAACGTGAAATATTAAATTTTGGGCCTCAAGTCAACCACCAGGGTTCAAGTCCCAGCTCAGCAGCTGAGTGTGACTTTAGGCCTCAGCTCCTTCATCTCCCGGTCTGGTCTAGTCTGGTCTGGTCTCCTAAGGCTGTGAGGAGAGTTCTAGGATCTTACCTGTAAAATGCTTAGCACAATGTAACTAATATAAACTTAGTTACAACAACATTGTATTGCTGGAGACCGAAATTAGCTCCGCAGCTATCCATTCAACAAGTACGTGAAACGTTGATAAAACCACCTTGTAACCCAAAATGGATACATTTCGCGTTTGTTACTGTGCTGAGCCACCCCTGGCAGCCAGGTCTGAGTGACTGCAGATGCTAGGTCCCCGCCTTTGTTCTTCCTTATCACTCCCCCTGTGGCTTCCATCACCAACAGAAGGGCACACTTGTCCCTCGTTACTCAAACGCTTCATCTCTTTACTGCCGTTATCGTCACACGGAGACCTGCGTTCTGGGCCAGGAACTGCCACACGCTGTGTTTTTGGCAAACCTGGGTTTGTTGTTGTTGTTGTTGTTGTTTTTAAATATCTTTTATTGACTTTTTACAGAGCGGAAGGGAAAGGGATAGAGAGTCAGAAACATCCATGAGAAACATGGATCACCTGCCTCTTGCACCCCCCTAACTGGGATGTGACCGCAACCAAGGTCCATGCCCCCGACCGGAATTGAACCTGGGACCCTTCAGTCCGGAGGCCGACGCTCTATCCACTGAGCCACACCGGTCAGGGCTCAAACCTTTGTTTTTAAGGCACTTTACTCATTAGGTGACAATCTGAACTGATTCCGTCTTTTAAAATATTGTTACCATTTGCTACTTCCCTGTATAGAACAAAAGTTAGCAATGCACAAGAATTAGTAAGATCCTGAGAATAAATATACAGATGTGTGTGTGTGTTTATGTGTGTGTGTGTGTATATATATATATATACACACACACATACATATATGTGTATATATACACACACACACTAATATATATGATTTTTTATTCTCCCCACAAAAAGAAATATTAAACATTAAGTTGCTAATTTCTAATAATTACAGGCTTAAAAAGTAAATCAGTAAATTGTTGATGGTACACCCTTTCAGACCAACTTAAAATAGGGAGAAAATGAGTATTTCATGCAAACTACATTATATTAAACACTAAGAAACAGTGTTTGAGTATATACTAGCTATACTCACACACACACACACACACACACACGAGCACATATGCATACATTTAAAGCAAAAAGCTACAGGTTTGAAGACGGAGCATCCTTTCTTTCATGATTGCAGCTACTGAGATGACAACCACCACCAACCTCGCAGAGAGATGTATAATATGAGGAAATTACCTTTTAAAAACAATGTGACATAAAGGAAGAGATAAACAGGTCACCAAGCGACAGGTCAGGCTAAAAGTCACCAATTTGCTGAGACTTCATTAAGTCACGAGCACTCTGATGCCATCAATTAGGTCAGAGTGTTTCACTGAAGGCCCCGGGAGACCTTAAACCACAGAAAGGTAGACTTGGGAGCCCTCTAGCTTCCCATCCAACTCTTACTTCACAAATGAAGAAGCTGAGGCTCAGAGGACGGAAGTGACATGTTCAAAGTGGAAAGCTGTGTGACTTTTAGGAAGCTCACGACGACTGATACATTGCTGCATTTGGCTCGTCTGCATCTCAGAATGTCCAATGAGTTCCAGAAGCTCCTGCTAACCCACCGTGGCCCCGGGACCCGGAAAAGAGCGCACCTGAACCCTAACAAACTGTGGGAGACAGAGCTGTCACTCAGAGCCCGAAGCTCACCCCACTGCACACACCAGCGGTTAGGAGCTACTTTCAGAACGCCTCTGCAGTGGATTGTCACGAAGAAAAAGAGCCACACTGGAACGCAGGGGCACTGGTCCGCCCGCTCCGGGCACATCAGCACCACCTGCAACTTCTCCCAGGAAACGCGCCCGGGGCGTCCCACAGCCTGAGCGCGGGGTCTCAGAGCGGTGGGTCTGGCGTGGGGGTTGGGGGAGGTTCTGATGAACATGTTAGAGCTCCTTTCCAGCAACTGTACTGCTGTGGACACATCACAGACAGGAGCATGTGCACCTGTCCTAGTAAGACTGTCAGGTTTCATGGCACCAATGAAACCAGGCATGCGCAGAAGGGATCACATTACACCTGGGAGCAGGAGCAGGCGCAGGAGGAGCAGCAGTAGCAGCAGGAGGAGGAGGAGCAGGAGCAGCAGCAGGAGGAGCAGCAGCAGCAGGAGCAGGAGCAGCAGCAGCAGCAGGAGCAGAGGGCTCTGCTCCTACCCCAGTGAGGAAGAATGCAACCGAGTCAAAGGATCTGAGCCATTCCACCTGCCACACACACACACACACACACACACACACACACACACAGAGTGCGGCGGCGGGCACCCGCCTGGAGACCTGACCAGGACTTGGGAACACACCGAGTTGCTATGACACCAGGAAATGCAGGGGGGAAGCAAGCTTACATCACCACCCTTCCAGGCCTGGGACGGCAGAGTGTTGGGATGAGACACTAACTCGGGTGAGAGGCTGTTCTCCACGTGCCTCTTCTGTAAACCCCAATCGGCTCCCCAGGCGGGTCCGAGATACCGCGGCTCCCAGGGAACAGCAAAGAACGTTTGCCTGCTTCTGAGGAGCCCCTTCCCCTGATGCGCGGCTCCTAAAGGCACACCTCCCCGCACAGCCCTAAGCCGGTCTTCACGTTCGCATCCTCCAGGTTTCCTCCGGAACGTTCCACTTGAGAACCGCAGCTGGGCGCTCAGTAAACCCAGGGCTCCCAGACCCGGCTTAGCAGCCCTGCTTGAAATGCACCGCTCTGCTCTGCCAACACGCTGGCATTCAGATGAGTGACTCCACGCTGATCCCAAAATTATAAACCCAAGCATCTCGAAGAGTATTATTCTATCTTAGTGCTGGTTACAGCGCACTCCACGTAAAGCTCAATGCTATTCCTATGCTTTCTATTAAAAAAAAAAAAAATCCAGCGAGGGTTTTAAGCAGGACTTCTGCAGTAAACTCACCAGTTTTTATAAAAAACTAGAGGCCCGGTGCACGAAATTCATGCACAGGAAGGGGGTTGCCTCAGCTTGGCCTACACTCTCTCCAATCTGGGACCTCTGGCTCCTAACCACTCACCTGCCTGCCAGTCTGATCCCCCTAACTGCTCTCCCCGGACAGCCTGTTTGCCCTAACTGCTCTCCCCCGCTGGCCTGGTCCCCCTAACTGCTCTCCCCTGCCTGCCTGATTGCCTCTAACCTCCTCTGCCTTGGCCCCACCACTCCGGAAGATGTTCACCCTAATTAGCATATTACCCTTTTATTAGTATAGATATCAAATACTTCCCAACTAGATCAGCATGTCTGCAGGCACCACACTGCCATTCCAAACCAAAGCCAGGACAGGTAAGCCATTGCACACCCCCTCGAAACTACACACACACACACCACACACACACACACACAGGCACTTGGGCAGGAACCCCAATCATCGATTCATGCTGGTCACTTTGTGAGAATGACAGGCCAGCTGAGGTCAATAAGGGGGAGGACCAATGGTGACGGGTCAGTCAGACTCTCCCAGAGGCGACCTCAGGCAGCTGGCCCCAACCCCTCTGGGCCTCAGTCTGTCCATCTGAGAGATGGGGACTTTCACAGCGGCTGCCTCCCCTCTTTGCGGCGGGGGATGAAGGCAGACAGAGCATCTGCACAGGGAGAACCCCCAGACCCGGAGCTGCTATACGGGGAGGACCGCACCCCCCGACCGGCACAGGCTCCCGGTACCCCACCCCCACCCTCGCCCCATCCCGAAGGCGGCGGGCGAACTCTCCCGGGACACAAAGGAAGACTCTCGGCTCCGGCTCCGGCGGCCAGCCCTTCACCCTCCAGTTCCTCGAATGAATGGAGGAGCGCCTGGGAGCGGCTCTGCAAATAGCTGCCTCTCAGGCATCACCTCCGCCGCCCGGAGGTAACTGTTTCCCCGCCGCGGGCCACCCACGGGCACCCCGGGAGCCAGGCCCTCCCGTCCCGCCGGGCCCCGGGGGGACCCCGAGGCAGGTGAGCCCTCGGCGCCCGCAGGCAGCCTCCATTCATTCGGCCCCCACCCCCCGGACCCTCTCCTGCCGCCCGGGGACCGGCCCCGCCGCCCCACCGCCCGAGGGTCTCCCCCCACCCGGCCCTCTGCACCCCCCGGGGGCCTGTCACCCCCGCCCGGTGAGGGGCCGACGAGGGGGCTCACCTCCCCCCTGCCCCGGGAGCCGCGGCCCGGCCCTGCATCCGTCCGCGCCCCTGGCCGCCGCCGGGGGGGCGAGGTGCGAGCCAGGCCCGCCTCTCCGCCCCGGGGACCCGCCAGCCCGGCCGGGCCCTACCGGAGACAGCGCATAATGGGAGAGAGGGGAAAGCTTTCCAAATCCCCCTCCCGGAGTCCCCTCCACAGCAAGAAAGCCCCTGGCCGCCGCCCCCCAGGGCCTCCCCGCCTGGGGTCATGGCGCCGGGGCAGCCCCGAGAAGGTCCCATGAGAAGGAGGGGGAGACACCCCCATACTCACCCACCGTCTCCTCCCCCTCAGCTGTTTACCTCACAGTCCCTCCAGCCTACAGGGCGCCGCCATCTTGGACGTACAGCACCTCCCCCGTCGTGAAGAGGCCACGGCCGGAGACAGCTTCCGCCGCGAAAAAGAGTCCCCCGCGGGGCCTCGCCTCCCCCTCGTACCCAGCGCCCGGTGATCGCGGTGGGCAGCCACGCGGGACGGAGGAGTCGGCCCCGCTCATTCCTGGAGGTGCCAACCCGGGGAGGGAGAACCGACGAGGCCCGATGAGGCGGGGAGGGGGCGGGGCCTGGCGGAAGGATCCCGAAAGGAGGCCGCTGGGCGATCTTGTGACTCCGAAGGAGGCAAAAAAAGAAGGGCCGGCGCGGGGGGCGGAGCCACGCGAGAGAGCGAGGGGCGGGGCGCGCGTCACGTGGCCCGGCGGCCGCGGGGGCGGGGCTGTGCCAGAGGCGTAAACAAGTCGGCGGGGCTGGGTGTGGTTGGGGCGCCTTCTGCCTTCCCCGGGCGGGTGCCTGGCAGGCCGGTGCCCGGCCCCGGAGCTGCGGTCCTGTGTCCCCAGAGCCACTGGGGCCCGCGCGGGCGAAGGGGCAGCCGGGCCGCCTCGGAGCAGCCTTGGCGTGGCGGAAGGCCTGCAGGAGGCCGCTCTGGTGAGCGCGGGTGAGCGCGGACCTGAGAAACAGGAGGTCAGGGTTCGGTTCTTGGTCCGGGCACAGGCCCGGGTGCGGGCTCCATCCCCAGTGTGGGGCGTGCAGGAGGCAGCGGATTAACGATTCTCTGTCATCATGGATGCTTCTCTCTCTCCCGCTCCCTTCCTCTCTAAAATCGATAAAAATGCATTAAAAAATAAAAAGTCCACCTCGGAGACTGCCCTCAGGTTGCTAACACCAAGACCTGGTCCATGGAAACCACCCTAATCGGAGCAGGCGGCTTCTTTTCTTTCTTTCTTTTTTTAGTATATTTTATTGATTTTTACAGAGAGGAAGAGAGAGGGAGAGAGAGTCAGAAACATCGATGAGAGAGAAACATCCATCAGCAGCCTCCTGCACATCCCGCACTGGGGATGTGCCCGCAACCAAGGTACATGCCCTTGACCGGAATCGAACCCGGGACCCTTCAGTCCGCAGGCTGACGCTCTGTCCACTGAGCCACACCGGTTAGGGCGTCTTTTCTTTTTCTTTTTCTTTTTTAAATATATTTTATTGATTTTTTACAGAGCAGAAGGGAGAGGGGTAGAAAATCAGAAACATCGATGAGAGAGAAACATCGATCAGCCGCCTCTTGCACGCCCCCGACTGGGGATGTGCCCGCAGCCAAGGTACATGCCCTCGACTGGAATCGAACCCGGGACCCTTCAGTCCGCAGGCTGACGCTCTATCCACTGAGCCACACCGGTTAGGGCGTCTTTTCTTTATTTAAAAGAAACATTTTAAGAGTTTATTTGAGGCAAATTGACGACCATTGTGGGGAAGCAAAATCTCAAAGGTTTTTGGTTTTGTTTCAAGTTCCCCGGAACAGGCGACTTGGCAGGGAGAAGCCTGCCATTCCATCCCTGCGAGAGTGGAGTCCTCTGAGCCTCCGTCTCCCTGCGGGAAGGGCCAGGGGGGAGCAGGGGACGCTGGAGGGTGCTGAGCAGTGTCCTGTGCAGACAGTGCTGGCCAGGCCGCCATTGTGGGGGGGCAGGAGGAGGCAGGACGGGAGCGCTGTGACTGACGCCAGGCAGTGACGGGGGAGGGGGAGCTGCCCTCGCACCCGTGTCTGAAAGGCTTTTTGAAGGACTGCGCACCTGGCTGGGGTTTTTGCTTGCTGGTTTGTTTTTATTGATTTTAGAGAGAGAGGAAGGGAGAGAGATAAAGAGAAACATCGATGACAGAGAAACATGAATGGGCTGCCTCCTGCACGCCCGCTATTGGGGACGGAGCCACACCGGGGCCTGCGGGTGGCCTCCTGGTTCCTGGGTCCCTGCTCAACCAGGCAGCCACACAGGACGGACCACAGCTTGCCGCTTCGCTCACCTTGCCGGTGAAGCGAGCTGGCTGTCCCCGCTTTACCCGAGGGACCAAACTTAGCCTTGCTCCCGCTGCAGAGAGGAGCCAGTGCGGTGCCGAACTCAGCAGGATCCGGGTTCGAAAAGAAGAAAGTGGGAAGGAGTTGCAAAAGTGTCCCTATAAACGGGATAGTCAACGATATTCGGGCATTATTGACGATTTCCATAGGTAGGCGGTTACGTAAGAAATATCTTTATTTTTAGGAGATACAGGCTCAAGGATGGATGGGCGGAGTGTCCGGATGTCTGCACGGTACCCTCAAAACGTTTTATCGAAACCACACATTTCTCCGCACAAATGCGTGCCCGCGGAGAGAGATCGCGAGCTGGCAAACGCTATTGTTGAGTGTAGATGGCAGCCGGGTGGGTGGGTGTGAGGCGTTTCACTTGCACTTTTTCTTTAAAGTTTCCAAAATGAAGACTTGAAAAAAATATTTGAAGATTAAAAAAAAAATAATTGGAGCCGAAACCGGTGTGGGTCAGTGGATAGAGCGTCGGCCAGCAGATTGAAGGGTCCCGGGTTCGATTCCGGTCAAGGGCACGTACCTTAGTTGCGGAAACATTCCCAGTGGGGAATGTGCAGGAGGCGGCTGATGGATGTTTCTCTCTCATCGATGTTTCTGACTCTCTATCCCTCTCCCTTCCTCTCTGTAAAAAAAAAAAAAAAATCAATAAAATACATTTAAATAAATAAAAATAATTGGGATACGCATGGGCAGAAACTGAGGCTCTGGCCACGAGGCGGTGAGAGCCCGCGGGGGGACCTGCCACGTCCAAGGGTGGCTCCGGGGAAGGACTGCGAGTGAAGGGGGAGTCTGTGCCCCTGGACCGGGCAGGGCGCCCCCTGTCACTGTGGGCTTGGACCCAGGGCCCACCACCTTGAATGAAGTTGGTCCTCGGGTTCCCTAAGTGGCAAAGTGCTCCCCTGGGACTGAAAGAGACCGGCTGGGGGGCCCCAGCCAGCGGGCCCTGAGGTCATGGCCACGGCCTGGGCCGCCTCCTCTCTGCCCAGCGGGCTTCCGGGCGCCCAGAGAGCGCGGGTGCCGGCCATCGGGGTCCGCGGCAGGCCCCCCACGTCCGGTGTCTCACTGCCGCGCTGCCCCCGTGGGGAGGCCGCAGCCCACCGCCGGGCTCAGGCTGCCCCCCTGGCTGGCCCTCTCGCTCTTGACCTTGTGCGAGAGACGGAGCAGAGCTCTGCAGTCTGCTGTGCCCGCTGCTGCTGAGAGACGGGAGCTCACGCGTGTACAGCGTGTTAGCATTGCCCTGCCCGTGCTCCCAGGGGTCAGAGCATCCGCCCTTGCACCCAAGGGTTAAGGGTTCGATTCCCGGTTAAGGGCATGTACCTGAGTTGTAGGTTCCATCCCTGCCTCGGTCAGGGCTCTCTCGGAAGGCAGCCAGTGGGTGTGTCTCTCTCATAGAAATGTTTCTCTCCCCTCCCCTCCCCTCCCCTCTCCTCTCCTCTCCCCTCTCCTTTCTTCTGCCCTCTCCTCTCCCCTCCTCTCCCCTTTCTCCCTCCCCTCCCCCTCCCCTCCTCTCCCCTCCCCTCCCCTCCTCTCCCCTCCCCCTCCCCTCCTCCTCCCTTCCTTTCCCCTCTCCTTACTCCTCTTTCCCTCCCCCTCCCCTCCCCTCCCCTCCCCCCTCTCTCCTCTGTCTCTGTCTCTGTGTCTCTCCCCCTCCCTCCCTCCTTTCCACTCTGAAAAGCCATGGAAAAAAAGGATCCCTGGGTGAGGATTAACAAAAAATACATAAATATGAAAACTTAAATGTTAAGTATTTGTGCATCTGGGAAACATTTTTGCAAGTGTTCCCTCCTTTGCTACCTACAGGGACCCCAGGGGAGACACATGCTCACCCCCATTTCACAGATGGGGAGTTAGTGACCTGCCCCGGGTCACACAGCTGGCGGCCCGGCCCCAGAGTGGCGCTTCTCCCCCCCCCCCCCGCCCCGTGACCCCGGGCAGGTAGAGGTCACCGCTCTGTCACCGGCCACGGGGCGTCTGTGTTTCATGAAGCATTTGGGGTGCCTGCTTTATGGAAGGAGGTACTGGCAACGGCCGTGCGAAGAGCTTTCCCGACAGGCCGGATCCCAGCCCACGGCCGGCTCTCCCTCAGACTCAGTTTCCCTCCACCCGCCTGTGTCACCTGCCTCTCCGTCCTCACAGGCGTCCCCCTGGGGACTCACAGAGGACCCGGCCGAGGGGTGGCTGTGGGAGGTGCAGAGGGTCCCTTCGGGTCGCTGGGAGGCAGGAGTGGGAACGCTGGGCAGGATGCGGGCCCTTCCCACGCCCCTCCCCCCTCCCCCCCCCCAGATCTCTCTAAGTCCCTTCCCTTTCATACCCCCCTCCCCCGCCTCCCTCCCCCCAGGCCAGCCAGCCACCTGGTGACTGGGACGTGCCCACAGTCTCCACCGGACGGACATGCGGCCCCTCCTGGAGGCCGGGGGGCAGGAGGGCTGCTCACATGGTGGAGATGCAGCCTGACTGTGTGCGACTCAACAGCGAAGGTCAATCCACGTTATTTTTAATAATAAAGGTTTGTTTGAACTCAAAAACATTAAGTGCACACACACGTAGGAGAGGGAGATGGGGGAAGGCAGCCGGAGAGAGGGGGGAGAGAGTAAGCGAGGATGGGAAGTCAGAACAGAGGTACCTATTTTTTTATTGTCTCCTCTGATCATGTATCACTTTTGTGATTTAAGCAGTAATTAGATACACTAGGTAGATGATAGATGAATGATAGGTAGATACATGCACACATACCTACTGCATAGATACACATAACAATTAGTGTTCAGTTTTTTTGCCAGAGGAAAAGCAGGCCGGAGCGCCACCTCGTGGCGGAAACGTGAATTGCGTCCACCTTGGTGAGATGGTGGCATCCCCCAGTGCCAGGCAGCCTTTTCGAGCAGGGCCCCCTGCACCTCAGCTGGTGCTGGGCCTGCAAAGAGCTCGCAGTCTCCCCGGAGGACTGAGCCACTCCCAGCAGGACAGAGGCAGGTAGAGGAGGATGGCCCCAGGGTGCCCTGGGCCCGCTGCCCCCCCCACCCTCTCCCTCACTCCCACCCCCACCCCCAAGCCAAGAGCCACCCGTTGGATCCTGGCCTCCCTGGGTAGCTGTGCTCAGCTCCTGTTTGTTCCACTCCCCCTTCTGTGGCTCTTTGAAGTCACAAGTGCCGGCTGGTGCAGGACCTGCCACCCCAGCACAGCACAGTCACCCCCGCCCGTCTCCACAGGGCCCCCCTGTACTCGCCTGAGATGTGGCCTCTGAGGGTGGGGGCTCCCACACTGCCCACTGCTGGCCCTGGTGCAGTGGGTGCCATTTGTTGAGCCTGGTCAGGGTTCCTGCAGGCCAGCCTGTGTCTGTGTCTGTGCCTGTGTCTCCTCTCTGCTGCCTGTGCCTGTGTCTGTGCCTGTGTCTGTGTCTGTACCTGTGTCTGTGTTTGTGTCTCCTCTCTGCTGCCTGTACCTGTGCCTGTGCCTGTGCCTGTGCCTGTGTCTGTGTCTGTGCCTGTGCCTGTGTCTGTGCCTGTGTCTGTCTCCTATCTGCTGCCTGTGCCTGTGCCTGTGCCTGTGCCTGTGTCTGTGTCTCCTCTCTGCTGCCTGTGCCTGTGCCTGTGTCTGTGCCTGTGTCTGTGTCTGTGCCTGTGTCTGTGCCTGTGTCTGTGTCTGTGCCTGTGTCTCCTCTCTGCTGCCTGTGTCTGTGCCTGTGCCTGTGTCTGTGCCTGTGCCTGTGCCTGTGTCTGTGTCTCCTCTCTGCTGCCTGTGCCTGTGCCTGTGTCTGTGCCTGTGTCTGTGTCTGTGCCTGTGTCTCCTCTCTGCTGCCTGTACCTGTGTCTGTGCCTGTGTCTGTGTCTCCTCTCTGCTGCCTGTGCCTGTGCCTGTGCCTGTGTCTGTGTCTGTACTTGTGCCTGTGCCTGTGTCTGTGTCTGTGTCTGTGTCTCCTCTCTGCTGCCTGTGCCTGTGCCTGTGCCTGTGCCTGTGTCTGTGCCTGTGTCTCCTCTCTGCTGCCTGTATCTGTGCCTGTGTCTGTGTTTGTGTCTGTGCCTGTGCCTGTGTCTGTGTTTGTGCCTGTGCCTGTGCCTGTGCCTGTGCCTGTGTCTGTGCCTGTGTCTGTGTTTGTGTCTGTGCCTGTGCCTGTGCCTGTGCCTGTGTCTGTGCCTGTGTCTCCTCTCTGCTGCCTGTGTCTGTGCCTGTGCCTGTGTCTCCTCTCTGCTGCCTGTATCTGTGCCTGTGTCTGTGTTTGTGTCTGTGCCTGTGCCTGTGTCTGTACCTGTGTCTGTGCCTGTGTCTCCTCTCTGCTGCCTGTGTCTGAGCCTGTGCCTGAGCCTGTGCCTGAGCCTGTGCCTGTGCCTGAGCCTGAGCCTGAGCCTGTGCCCGTTACTGCTGGCTGCTGGCTGCTGAGAGAGGATGACCCTCACACCCTCCCCTTAGACGGCTGCTGGGCTCCTTGACAAGCAGCTGAATGTCGGTGGTGGACGGAGTCAGACAAGAATCCAAGGGTTGTCCGGGAGAGCCGAACCTTCAGACCTCAGATGACCCCAGGGGTCGAGGGGAGTCTGGGAAGGCCTTCCTGGGGAGTTGAGAGCTGGACTGGACTGTGAAAGAGGGGACTGAAGAGAAAGAACATTCTGGACTGGGGGGACAGGAAAGACGGCGGCGGGAGTTGGGAATTGGTCCCTGTCGAAAACACAGCAGGTTCAGGCGACACAGAGAGAAGACAGTCTGAAGGAGGAGGGGGAAGCCATGGCCCCAAACACGGTCTGGCCTCATCCGGGGGGGGGGGGGGGGCTCCCTCGGCCAGAACTCATCCCGTCCTCCACCTCCTGGTCTCTGAGTGTGATTCTGGCAGCAGGCCTGCCAGCCCTGGCCCACGAGAGCCCCACATCCCGTGGGGAGGTCTGGAGCCGCCAGCCAGGCCGAGGGGACAGCACCTGCAAATGCCCGAGGCCCGGGTGACTGGGACCCAGGCGACGTCGTGGGAGCACCTGGATCCAGCCGGGCCTGAAGCCGACTCTCCGGCAACACAAACTAGTTGTTTTGCTGTTACTAAACCTGTCGAATCGGGTTTCTCGCACGAGGGAGCCCCGTCCTCGGGGAGAACTCGGACCGAGCAGACACGGCGCGCTCGCCGGCGAGGCTGGGACGTGGTCCCGATGGGCACAGGGGAGTCACTGCAGGTTTCCAACCAGGACTGAACTTCCCGACCGGCTTCCCCTTCTCTTCCGGGCTCCGCTCTCGGATGTCCCATCCTCCCTCCAGGCTCCTCCGCCCCCCCCCCCCCCCCGGCCCTGGGTGCCCCAGCTCTGTGCCCTGGTGTTTGTCTCCCCAGGTCTCCGCCTGCATCAGCTCCGATGCCGCTTCCTTCCCCAGCTCTCCGGGTCTGGGTCCATTCCCCACCTCCCATGCTCCTTTGCAGGCCGTGGTTACATCACAGCGGTGTCACCCCCAGCTGCAAATGTCAGGGGACTCTGTCCTGCCTGCTAGGGCTTCAACCCAGGAATAGAGGGGTGGGACATTCAGTCCCTAACACTCCCTTAGCAAATACATGTTTGTTTGTTTTTAATATATTTGATTGATTTTCTACAGAGAGGAAGGGAGAGGGATAGAGAGAAACATCGATGATGGGAGCGTCTATCTGGTTCTTGTTTGAAACCCCGGCATCTGGTACCTAGTAGGCACTCAGTAAACATGTAATAAACATGTACTCATGCCCTGACCGGTGTGGCTCAGTGGATAGAGCGTCGGCCTGCGGACTGAGAGGTCCCGGGTTCGATTCCGGTCAAGGGCATGGACCTTGGTTGTGGGCACATCCCCAGTGGGGGTGTGTGCAAGAGGCAGCTGATGGATGTCTCTCTCTCATCGACGATTCTAACTCTCTATCCCTCTCCCTTCCTCTCTGTAGAAAATCAATCAAATGTATTAAAAACAAACAAACATGTACTTGCTAAGGGAGTGTTAGGGACTGACTGCCCCACCCCTCCATTCCTGGGTGGAAGCCCTAGCCCAGTGTGATGGTGTTTGGAGGAGGGGCCTTGGGAGGTAATGAGGGTTAGAGGAGCTCATGAGGGTGGGGCCCTGGTGATGGGATCAGTGCCCTTAGAAGTAGAGAGACAGCAGCTCACCCTGCCGCGGGGAGAGGGCTCAGCAGCAAGGTGGCTGTCGGCAACCAGGAAGCTCGTCCTTGCCAGAAGCTGGACCTGCGGACGCCCTGGTCCTGGACTTCCAGCCTCTGTGAGGATAAACGCCGCTCGTCGCCAGCCTGCGGCGTTTGTGACGGCAGCCAGAGCTAAGACGGAGGAAGGAGGAAACTGGTGTGTGAAAGGGCCAACAGCAACTGGACGAGTGAACGAATGGACGGCACAGGGCGGCTGAGTGACCAGCCCTTAGGACGGGCTAGAGTCACACACGTCCCCTCCAGGCCGTCTGCCAAGGGCAGTGGTGCTGGTCCCGCAGGCAGCCCTGGGGGGTGGGGGTGGGGGCTGACCCAGAGCTGGGAGGTCTCACTGCAGGCCCCGCGCCCCCGGACGCTGTCGGGGCTGGAGGCCTGGGCGCTCCTCCAGCGAAGGCCTCTCTTCCCTCCCGGCTGGGATTCTGAGCAGGTTACTGGGGAGGGGAGGAGTAGCTGGACTGCATTTGCCCCACGTGGCAGCTTTGCACTGGAAAGTGCCCCCACTCCTGCCCCAGTTGGAGAAAGCAGTCAGTAAGGGAAACCACGGGAAGCCGTGAGACCTTGGAATGCGCTCATGGAGGCCCTGAGGGGTTCAGGCGGCACCGAAGTAAAAGCACATTTGATGGAAGAAGACCCAGGGTTTGCAACAGCCAGTGATGGGCGCACGCGCATACGTGTGTGTCTGTGTGTGCACACATGTGTGTTTGTGTGTGCACGTGTGTCTCTGTGTGCATGTGTGCGCATGTGTGTGTAGGGGATGAAGTGATAATGAGATGGGTGTGTGTGTCTGTGTGTGTGCATGTGTGTGCATGTGGAATGAAGTAATAATGAGATGGTTGTGTGGAATGAAGGAATGCAGTGACAACGGGATGGGCGGTGTCTGTGTGTGTGTGTGTGTCTGTATGTGGAATGAAGTGATAATGGGATGGGTGTGTGTGCCTGTGTGTGTGTGGAATGAAGGAGTGAAGTGAGAATGGGGAGGAACGGGATGTGTCAAGCTAAGGGAGAATTTTTCTCAGCACACTGCAGACCAGCTTCATCCAGTGCCCAGGTAAATGAGCACAAAAAACGTCTTATGTACATGTGAAAGGCACGCTTTAACATTAAACACACATTGCATTTGGGAGTTATTTGTTACATGTTCTTATAAGCTAATGTCTTTTTAAAGTGTGATGCTTTGTAAAACACTGTGTAACGTGAAGCGAGAATTCACGTGACCCGTCCACAATGTCCTTTAATTCGTTTCCTGCCTAATTTCAAACCTCTTTAGTTGACTGTTGGCGATGTGCACATCCAAGGAACATTCTAGATGCTGCCATTAATGTCTCTCCAGCAAGAAGAAAGCTGCAGGGCCAGGGTGAGCTGGGCGAGGTCACAGCCCGGGTGACATGCAGATGCTGTCACAGTCCCGGTGACGTGTGGATGACGTCACAGCCCTGGTGACGTGTGGGTGACGTCACAGCCGGGTGCAGTGCGTCCCCGTGGATTCCCAGCCCCGGTGACGTGTGGATGACGTCACAGCCGGGTGCAGTGCAGCCCCGTGGATTCCCAGCCCCGGTGACGTGTGGATGACGTCACAGCCGGGTGCAGTGCAGCCCCGTGGATTCCCAGCCCCGGTGACGTGTGGATGACGTCACAGCCGGGTGCAGTGCAGCCCCGTGGATTCCCAGCCCCGGTGACGTGTGGATGACGTCACAGCCGGGTGCAGTGCGTCCCCGTGGATTCCCAGCCCGGGTGACGTGTGGATGACGTCACAGCCGGGTGCAGTGCGGCCCCGTGGATTCACAGCCCGGGTGACGTGCGGGTGGATTCCCAGCCCCGGTGATGTGTGGATGACGTCACAGCCCGTGTGACGTGTGGATGATGTCTCAGCCCTGCTGATGTGTGGATGACGTCACAGCCGGGTGCAATGCGGCCCCGTGGATTCCCAGCCCCGGTGACGTGTGGATGACGTCACAGCCGGGTGCAGTGCGGCCCCGTGGATTCCCAGCCCCGGTGACGTGTGGATGACGTCACAGCCGGGTGCAGTGCGGCCCCGTGGATTCCCAGCCCCGGTGACGTGTGGATGACGTCACAGCCGGGTGCAGTGCGGATGGATTCACAGCCTGTGTGCCGTGTGGATGACGTCACAGCTGGGTGACGTGCGGGCAGCACTCACCTGAAGGCCTCGCAGAGACCCCGCTGCTCCGGGGACGGGACGGGACCTGCAGTGTGAATGTGTGAGCGGGCTGCTGTCACCCGAACTTGTTTTCCTTTGGGCAACACAATGCTGGGCGGGAAGAGTATGCAAACCAGCTCACAGTGCGGGAGTCCCTGTCTTATGCAAATCTGCTGCTGAGTCAATTAGTCCCCCAAGCTGCGAGGAGGGGTGGGGGGCGGGGGGAGGGGAATGGGGCTCCGTGCCCAACGGGATGACACCTCTGACCCGGCCCATCCCCTCTGCCCCTGGTGATCCGCACAGGATGCAGCCCCAGGGACCCAGCCTCCCCGGCCAGCAGAGGGCGCACACGCAGGCCGGGGACCCAGTGGAGTCTGAGTGGCTGAGGGGCGGACCCTCCCCCCCCAACACCGGACTGTCCCTCCACTCCTGCGGGGTCCAGGTGTGCCACCTTCTTCTGCAAGGTGGCCGCTGCGGGCTGGGCCTCTCTCGGCGCCTGCAGGTCCCCAGCCAAGTGCTTTGTCCCCAATGTCCCCTGGCTGGGGACTCGACCTGGCGGAGGAAGAAGGGGGGCTAGAAGGAGGGAGGGAGGGAGAGAGAAAAAGGAAGGAGGGAGGGAGGGAGGGAGGGAGGGAGGGAGGAGAGGAAGGAAGGAAGGAAGGAAGGAAGGAAAAAGAAAAGAGGGGAAGAAAAGAAAAATTAGTTATAAGTTCTCGATATAAAATCGGGCTTAAAGTAAATGTCTTATTTCAACTCTCCTGTTTAAAGGGGTCATTTGGCCACCCTCTCCTTCCATCCAGATGTGACGGGAGCTTCCTGGGCAACAGGGGAGCGGAGGGCGAGAGGGTGACGGGACGGAGCCCGGCCCTGCGAGGCTGCGATAAGCGAATACGCGCTCGCTATTGGCTGCCCGCCCCGCCAGATTTTGACAAATAATCAGATTGAAAATCAGGGAGGGGAACAGCAGAGGGAAAAAAACGAGAGAGAGAGAGAGAGAGAGAGAGAGAGAGAGAGAGAGAAAGGAGAAGTATCTAATAGTGCAGAGAGCCTCGAGTTGACAAGTTGAGGGCTGGAGCCAGACCGGACGGACAGGCAGAGAGGTGGCGAGGTTCGCAGTGCGGACCGGACCGGACACGGGACTCGGACTCCGGGCAGGTGAGTGCGGAGTGGCCCTGGCCACCTGCTCTGCTCCCTCTGCAGGTCTGCCCTGACGTCCAGGCAGGTCCCCGGCCCCGCAGCTCTGGGCGGGGAGGCTGGCGGCAAGTCCTCTCTGGGGGCGTAGCTTTGGGCTCCCGAGCCCGGGGCCAGGCGGCAGCCAGGAGCGGTCTCCTCCAAGGAGCGGCTGGAGGCTGAGCCCGCCCAGCAACGCCTCCACCTCTCTCCAGACAGTCCCGTCTCCCGGGGATTACCTCCTGCCCTCGCTCCCACCCCCCAAAGACCCGCACGGCACCACCCGGCTGAGGACCCGAATGGGGGTCCCCCAGGCCCGGGGCCCTGGGCTGGGAGCCCCTTTCCTATGAGGTGGGACTGGAACTGAGAGAGCCGTGAAGGGAGTGCTCCCCCGGCGCCCACAGTCCCCGAGAGGCGACCTCCCCCCATTTCCCGGGACGCTGGGGCGCTGGGAGCGAGGGGCGCTCCCTCCCAGCGCCTGCCGCCTGCCAGGGGGAGGGGAGGGGCGGCCACCGCACTGACCCCCGGCCCCCAGGACCTCAGGGCGGTGGATGGGGACCGGGTCACGGCCCCTGCTGCCAGTTGGGGGAGGAAAAGCCACGTTGGAGTGCGGGCGCGGGGAAGAGGCGCTCGTCCAGCGCGGAGCTCGTGGGGGGACCGCGCGCGCGGACTTGCTGTGGGCGCGCGCCCGTGGGTTTTTTTTTGGGGGGGGAAGTGGAGTGCTTTCCCGAGATTCCGGGTGGGGTGGGGGTTCCCGTGCGCCTCGGGGCGCGGCACCTGCCCTCCTGGGCACAGTGGGAAGTGTCCCCCGGTGAGGGCCGGGGTCCTAGTCCTTCGAGCTGGCGCGGAGGGAGTCTTCCAAGGAGTCAAGTGAGGGCTCTTCCAGCTCAGACATTGGGGGGGGGGCGGTTTCCCTGCAGAACGTTCTGGGGGAACCTCGGAGCTGCTGGTGGGGTGCGAGGGGCAGAGCACTCAGAGCCAGCGGACCGGGTGCCGCGGCGGGCAGGGGGCTGGGGTCCCAGCGGAGCACTCAGGACGGGGGGGCCACGTCTCCCCAGGCCACACCCCCGCGGACATGCCCCTGTGGGGCGAGCTCTCCCCGTTTCAGACACCGCTCTGGGCTCGGTCCAGAACCCGGTTTCTCTTCATTTGCGCCCAGAAATTCAAAGGGGGGGGGGCGCGCTTCCGTCTGTAATTCAGAAATGCGCGGGACACGCCTGGCTGCTCATTTTGCTTTTATTGAGATAAAACATATGCACCACGAAACCGGCCCCTCTTACCGACTCGTCACCTGGCAAAACTGAAACCGGGTTCATTAAACAGTAACCCCTGCCCTCCCCCTCCCCTGCCCGCACCGCCTGCCCCTCTCGTCCGCATCTGCCCGCCGCAGGCTCCGCGCCCTGTCCCCGGCCCGTGTTTCCTCCGGCCCGTGTTTCCTCCGGTTTCATCCGCGGGGGCAGGTGGCGGCACTTCCTGTCCGTCCGGGGGGAGTGCGGGTCGCGGTGGCCCAGGCTCCCGGGTGGGCACGCGGGTCGCCCCCGCCTTCTGGCCGCTGTGAGCCGCGCTGCTGCGAGTTGGGGTGTAGGATGTCTGTCGAGTCCCTGCTTTCCCTTCTTTCGGGGGTACACCCAGATCCTGTCCTGATTCACTCACCTTAAAAAAAAAATCCTCATCCGAGGATCTTTTTTCAGTTATTCTTTTTAAAAAAAAATTATTTTATTGATATTTTACAGAGGGGAAGGGAGAGGGATAGAAAGTCAGGAACATCGATGAGAGAGAAATATCCATCAGCTGCCTCCCGAATGCCCCCCACTTGGGGATGTGCCTGCAACCAAGGTACACACCCTTGACCGGAATCGAACCCGGGACCTTTTAGCCCACAGGCCGACACTCCATCCACTGAGCAACACCGGCCAGGGCTTCCACTGATTTTCAGAGAGTGAAACGGAGGTAGGGGGGGGGGGGGCGAAGAAACATGGATGTGAGAGAGACACGCCCTGACTGGGGCCAGGGTTCAAACCCACCACCAAGGTCCATGCCCTCGACTGGGAATCGAACCCGGGACCCTCTGCAGCGCGGGCTGGGCCCTCACCAAGGAGCCAGGGGCCAGGGCCCATTCACTCGCTTTTGACACTGCGATCTCTGAACGGAGGACACCTCTGGGGACGCCTCCTGAATTCACTGAAAACAGTGACCGCTCCCCGCACCCCCAGATGACCCGCTCACCCCCCCTCCGTCATGGAAGGGCTGTTTGTTCGTGTTTCCCCTTGAGCTGCCTTTAAACACAAAGGAAGTCCGAGGGCAGCGGCTCTGAGAAACGCGGGCTCTTACCCAACCTCCCAAAAGGGGAACCCGGGGACCAGCCTCCGGGTCCAGGTGGGCAGCCCGCGCCGACGGCAACGGCCGCGCGTGGGGTCGCGGAGCGGAGGGAAGTGTGGAAACCTTCGGCCAACCGTCCCTGCGGGGAGGGAAGCCGGGGCCGATGCGGTCGGGCACAGGGTCGTCAAATCAGACGCGGCCCCTCGGGGGACTCCTGGCGCTCAGAAATCACAGGCCTGCCTGGAAGCCGGGCTGCGGGGAGCCCCCCCCCCCCTTCGGCGCTTGCAGCCGAGGTTCAGGTTCAGGGTCGGGGGCCTCCGCTGGACGGGGTTTGAGGAGATGCTCACAGCAGCTCTTTCCGGAGCCGATACCATCGGCTGTTTCTTTCACAATCTCTGCCCTCGCCTCGGCGGCCCGGCCGTGAATCAGGACGGTGGCTGTTCATTAACTACCTACTGACAGGTGATCGGTTCCTGTTTCTCTTTAAGCTCAGCTCCCGGGGGCCCAGAGGAAGTCTCTCCGGTGCCGCGGGCCCCCCGAGGGGCTCCTGAGCCCGACCCCCGAGGGGAGACCAAAGCTTCCCAGAGGCTGGGTCTCCCCCCCCAACCCCTCCGCCAAGCTCTCTGGGGCCGGACACGGGCCCCTGGGTTCTGGAAAAGATGCAAAGATCCGGGGATTTCACTGTTCTCCCCCCTCCTGCCCCAGCAAGCGGCCTCCCCATCTCCGGGGGGGCTGGCGCCCTGGGGGCTCTGAGACACCCTCTCCTCCCCCAGCCTTGGTTTACCCCGTGGCCCAGGAAGACAGTCGCCGCTTCCCTTGCCCGTGGGTGTGGGGTCTGATGACAGTGCACTGAGCAGCTTTCAACCCCGTGCGCTTTCCTCCATTCCCTCCGCACAGGCTAAGTGGCCCCCCAACCCCGGGCCCCCCCAGTCTGGAGGTCAGGAGCATGGGACCGGAGCTGGACGGCCGGGTCCTGCTTCGCCCCGCTCGGCCCTGGGGTCTGAGCCCGCCTCTGGCGCTTGGGTTTGTCCTCTATAAAGTGGGGGGACAGCGACCTTCCCCCCCCGCCCCCCTGCCCCGGCACCGACGAACAGAGTTGAGACGAGGCAGGGCGCCCGCCTTCGGTTCTAGCTGACTCACTGACAAAATACTACACAAGAAACCACCTTCTGATGGAGCGATAGGGCGGGGCCCGGGAGGCCCCCCCCCCCCCAGAACAAAGGGCACGCGCAGGGGTCTCCACTCGACCGGCCCGGGGTCTGGCCTCACCGGTGCGTTCCTGACGCGGAGACTGAGAAGGGGAAGAAGGGGCTGCGGGAGCCGGGCCGGCGGGCGGGGGCAGGAAGAAGACTGTCCTGCGGAGATAAGGCGGCCGGGGAGCCTGGGGGACAGCAGGCCAGGCGAGCCCTGTGGGGCCCAAATCTGAGCGCCAACCTATGACCCAGGAGGTCAGAGTTCGATTCCTGGTCGGGGCACAAGCCCAGGGCTGTGGGCTCCATCCCCAGTGTGGGGCGTGCAGCCGATCCACCATTCTCTCATCGAGGTTTTTCTCTCCCTCCCTCTCTCTTCCTCTCTGAAGTCAACACACAAAAATATTTAAAAAAAGTCTGAGAGCTGGACAGACCCTGGCGCCATCAAGTCCCATCCCTCATGCCCTCATTTCGGAGCCCAGAGGAGGTGGCCTGGAACACGGTCCCTGGGCCTGGTCAGGGCGTGTCCCCACTGAGCGTGTCTCCCCTGGCCCGAGATGCCCAGCGCTCTGCACTCCCCGCAGCCCAGGCCCCACGCGGGGCACGCCACACGCTCGTCTGTAACAAAGGAGGGTCTGTTCTTGCCAGCAGGCCCAGGACACGGGGCTGGGCACCGAGCCATACAGCAAGGAGGGCGAGGCCAGGCAGGGTGGCCACTGCCCAAACTCCCGATGCCGCTGGGCGGCTCTGGACACCGTTGGGGGGGTCCCCCTTCTGCCTGGCCCCCGGGGGTACGTTCTTGGAGGCTCCCTGGGTTTGCTCTGAAGGCAGAGCTCCACGCTGGCCTATCTCCCTCCTCCAGGGCGCGGCCGGCCCGGCCTTATCGCCGCCCTGGCTGCGGCTCCGAGCAGCCGCGGTCCCTTTCCCGCGCTTGGCCCTATCGCCCCTGCAGCCGGGGAGGGGGGCCCTGCTCCAGACCTGGGTGCGCCGGCTTGCAGAGAAGGGAGCAGGCCCCAAACTCCACACCTGGGCTGAGATCACACCTTTCGGGGGGCCCATCCAACCAGGAAGCAAGTGCGGCTGCGGGGTGTGGCCCACAGGGCGCCCCACACGAGACCCCGGCCTCCCTCCTCTGCCCCGGGGCGCCCGGGTCCCGGGGCGCGCAGCGGCAGCAGCCGGCCTGGGTGCTCTAGAGGTTGGCGGGGCGTTTCCCGCATCCGGACAGACGGCCGCCGTAGCCAAGTGCCACAGACCGGGTGGCTGACGACGGCAGGGCGGCATGCTCCCAGGTCCCGAGTCTATAAAACCGGAATCGGGGTGCCAGCCAGGCCGGTTCCCGCTGTGGGTCCCGGGGGGGGGGGGGCATGCCTCGCACTCCTTGGCTTGTGGCCGCATCACTCCAACCCCCGCCTCGGCCTCCGCGTGGCGGCCCTGAGCCCGCACAGCCTCTAATTTGATCGCATCTGCAAAGTCCCCACTTCACGGTATGGGTGGACAAGAACTTTTGGGGGACGCTGTTCAACCCGGGACAGTGGATGCCGACTCCAGGGGGAGGCTGTCCTCCTCACCGTGCTCCCCGCTCCCCTTGCAGGTGCGGGGTGCGCGCTGACCATGCCTCGCTCCTTCCTGGTGAAGAGCAAGAAGGCTCACACCTACCACCAGCCCCGCGTCCAGGACGATGAACCGTTCTGGCCTCCAGTCCTGAGCCCGGGTGAGTGACAGCACAGGCTGGCCTCCGCCCCACGTGGCCCCCCTTCCAGGTCTGGGCACAGGGGTCCCATCCCTGCTGACTGGCTGGTTGGCTGAATGAATGCCTGGGTTCACCCATCTCCCTGAGCCCTGGGAGCCAGGAGAGCTCGGAGTGGAGCTGGTCGGTAGCTGCCGATGAGGGCCTGTGGGCCTCCGATCCAGGGCTGAGGTCGGGGCCCCGGGAAACCGAGATGGTCCAAGCATTCTGCAGGGTCTCCCCTGGCCTCTGGCCGCTCCCCATCTGGCCGAGCTCAGCACCTCTCTCCAGGCCCCCTCCTCCTGCCCCCGGGTCCCTCCCAGGGCTGTGGCCGGGGGCACTGAGGACCTGTCTCCCACAGTGGCCAGCGAGCAGGTCCCCAGCGGCCCCCCCGTCCTCGGCACCCTGCTCCCGGACTGGCCCGGCCTCAAACGGGAGCCAGCGCTCGAGCTGGACCGGAGCTGGACCAGGATGGCCTCGGCACCAGGTACCCGGCCCCCAGCCCCCGGCCACTCCCCAGTGAGAGCCAGGGGGTGGAGGGGCCTCGGAGTCCGGGGGGACGGACAAGGTCTGCTGGCTGCTGGGCTCTCGGGCTTCTGCAAGGACCCTCCTCGGCAGGACCTCATTTCGGTGTGGGGGTGAGGGAGCCGCTGGGGGCTGATGAGTGGGCCCCGTGGGCACTCTGGGGTGGGGGCACGTGGGACTTACACACTGACCCCCTCGGCACAGGGGAGGGGGGGCGCCCTGTGTTTAAACCCGTCACCACCAGGCACGTGTCCCTCTCCCCACAGAGGGTCCTGCTGGGACGTCCCACCCCCCCGACAGGGACTCGCCAGCCTCCACCTCCCCACCGCTCTACAAGCCCAGCTTCTGCTGGGACGCCCTAGCCTCGGCCTACAGCCACAGCTACCGGCAGGCCCCCTCCACCATGCAGTCCGCCTTCCTGGAGCGCTCCGTCAGCCTGTACGGCAGCCCCCTGGTGCCCAGCGCTGAGCCGCCCTTGGACTTCAGCCTGCGCTACTCCCCGGGCCTGGACGCCTACCACTGCGTCAAGTGCAGCAAGGTGAGCGCCCGCCCCGGCCCCAGCTGGCAGAGGGGGCGACCCCACGCACTGCGGGTCCCCTGGCGGGGTCGGGAACTCACAACCTTGTCCTCGCCGCCAGTCCTTGAGCCCTGACCGTGTGCCCAGCCCTGTGCCGAGCACGTGACAGGCATGGGGGGAGGGGGGGAGGCGGGCGCAGGTTCAGAAAGGCTGATTCACCTGCCCAAGAGCACACAGCAGGGCGGTATCAGAACCAGGTGCACGCCTGCCTCCGGCCCCCCATGGTCTCTAACCACTGGGCGGCCTCTTCAGCTCCAGAAAGGGCGACCAGGAGCCTTCCAGCCCCGCCCCCCCCAACCCCACTTTCGGGACAGGAAACCCAGCCACAGAGGGAAAGGGGCCCCCTGTGGCCTCACACGCTGTCCCCACCCCCAGGTCTTCTCCACCCCACACGGGCTTGAGGTGCACGCCCGGCGCTCCCACAGCGGGACCCGGCCCTTCGCCTGCGACGTCTGCGGCAAGACCTTCGGCCACGTGGTCAGCCTGGAGCAGCACACGCACATCCACTCGCAGGTGGGCCGCCGGAGCCGGGACCCCCTCCCGCTCTGCGCTCCTCCCGGGAGGCCCGGGGCGACGGCTGGCCTGCCACCCTGTCCCTGAGGGTGACTGACTGGGGGTCCCTCGCTGCCTGCTGCCCTCGTCTGAGTCTCCAGGACCCACTCCTAACTCCCTCACCCCCAGACGGACCGAGTGGGCGGCACGCACAATTGCAAGAGGCTTTGACCCAGGCTGGCTGCGGGGCAGCCGGGTGTCTGTGAGGCTCAGAAACGGGCGTCCCCCCGCCACTCCCCTCCCCTCCCCGGGGGTCAGGACAGAAGCCCTCGCCTTTGAGGCCCTTGACTCTTGGCCTCTCAGAGCCAGGCTTACTGTGCGTCTGGTCCCACGCAGCCCTCCCCGAGGCAGGAAGCCCTTCTTAAGGATTCCACGCGGGCAGAGCAGCCGCACTGGCCTGGGTCGCGGCCTTAGGTCAGGTGGGGGGGGGGGGAGGGAGAGAGAGAGAGAGAGAGAGAGAGAGAGAGAGAGAGAGAGAGAGAGAGAGAGAGAGAGAGAGAGAGAGAGAGAGAGAGAGAGAGAGAGAGAGAGAGAGAGAGAGAGAGAGAGAGAGAGAGAGAGAGAGAGAGAGAGAGAGAAAGAAGCAAGAAATGTCGCGAGAGTTGCAAGCGCGAGAGTTGCAAGCGCGAGAGTTGCAAGCGCGAGAGTTGCAAGCGCGAGAGTTGCAAGCGCGAGAGTTGCAAGCGCGAGAGTTGCAAGCGCGAGAGTGAACCACAGGCCAGGCTCTCCTTGCAATCCTCCTGCCTCTGAGATCATGGCTGCTCCTGCCCCAGGTGCAGATGAGGAAACTGAGTCTCAGGCGGGTCAATGACTTGCCATGCGAGGTCAGGTGGCTAGTGAGATGCAGAAGGCAGCAGCAGGCCTCCACCAAACTGCACACCATGGCCATCGCGCCTGAAGGAACTCTGAGTTAAGGGGCATGAAATGCGACCCCCCCCCCCAAAAAAAAATAACTCCCAGACCAGTGGGTCCATCAGTCTGTCAACAAACATGAGTTTTGTCTGGGACACTGTGAGGGTCACCAGAAAAAACCCCACAGGCCATTCGGGCCCCAAGCCTCGGCCCACCCTGGGAGGCAGGAGGGGGGGCCGTGGGGCCTGCCCCTCCAGGCCACCCCAACAGAGTGTCCTGTTCCTCAGGGGATCCCGGCCGGGTCCAGTCCTGCGCCGGCGCCTGACCCCCCAGGGTCTCGTTTCCCCCGGCAGGAGCGCAGCTTCGAGTGCCAGATGTGCGGCAAAGCCTTCAAGCGCTCGTCCACCCTGTCCACCCACCTGCTCATCCACTCGGACACGCGGCCCTACCCCTGCCAGTTCTGCGGCAAGCGCTTCCACCAGAAGTCGGACATGAAGAAGCATACCTACATTCACACGGGTGAGGCCGCCAGCCAGCGCCACCGGCCCGGCTGGCACTCGGGGCCACAGGGCCCAGGCAGAGCCTCTGGGAACCCCCACCTTCCACTGTTAAAAGTTCCCGGCTTTAGGACGGTGGGATCAGGTTACATGGGGCACCCCCTCCCTTCCCACAGGAGGGCTGGAGGCACTGTGTCGCTTACATGCACTTCATGCGCAGAGCAAATGCTGGAAGGAACCAGCACGAGTCAGCAGTGTTGATCTCTGGGTAGAAGGGAGACTAGCAGGTGCATTTTTCATTCATTCATTCATTCATTCATTCATCCCTCCACGCAATCATGCATTCACTCCTTGGCTGTTGACTGAGTGCCTCTCTTGTACCCGGCTCTGTGCCAGGGGCTGCGCGAGATTGATAAAGCAGAGAGATCCAGCTCCCGCCCTAACCAGGGTACAATCCAGTGCGGGGCGGGGAGGTGTCAGAGGGAACGTGGGTTGGTCCTGAGATAATAAAACATAATAACATTTCAGAGAACAGACGCGGGGCGGGGGCGCAGATGGCCCTGACGCGTCCTTGCTGCCCCGCAGGTGAGAAGCCACACAAGTGCCAGGTGTGTGGGAAGGCCTTCAGCCAGAGCTCCAACCTCATCACCCACAGCCGGAAGCACACGGGCTTCAAGCCCTTCAGCTGCGAGCTGTGCACCAAGGGCTTCCAGCGCAAGGTGGACCTGCGGCGGCACCGCGAGAGCCAGCACAACCTCAAGTGAGGCTGTGCCCCTCCCTGCCTGACCAGCCCATCCCGCGGTCTGTCGCCCGGATGGAGGCCAGCCGTGTGCGCCCCGATGCCCAGTCTCCCGGAGGCAACACTGGATGGGAGTCTTGCAGCTTCTTTTGAGACTCGCGAAAGTGCTGTGCGACTTTGGGCAACTCGCTTTCCCTCTCTGGACCAATAGTTCTCCTGCTGTGAAGTGTGGGAGCTGGGCTGGATCTGTTCTGAGCTGAAGGTATAATAACTTGGGTGCTTGCCCCAGGGCAGAGCCCGGAAGGCCAGAGCAGCCCCACGTGGACAGGTATGCCACGATCAGATCGGACCCACAGAGCTGGCACCCACAGAGAAATCCTCCGGGTGCCTTCTGCCCACAGTGCTGGGATCCGGTCCCCTGGCTCGTTAGGGGGCCTCTTTCAGGCTGCCAGATGGTCAGAGACACCTCCTGCCCCGATGGGATGCCCAGCACCCCTCTGCTTCAGCCAGACCTGCTGGCTATCCCCCCACTTCTGACCGGGTTTCGTCTGCCCTCGGGTGCCCGGGCTGGAGAAACCAGCAGTTAATGCTGTCAAAAGCCTGTTCCCCTCACCCGCTGTAAATGGAAATAAAGCACAGGTTTATGTACATCTGACCAGCACTTATTAGGTGCTTCCTGGGTGCAAGCCGGTGTGTGAGGCTTTGGGAGGGGCAGGGGGGTCTTTGAAAAGCAGAGACAGCTACGCAGCTGCCTTCAGACAGTTTGGGGGCCAAGTGCCCCGGCCACGTGGAAAGGGCCGGAGCAGAAGTACTGGACACCACACGGAGTGACAGGGTCAGAGGTCATGTAGCGGGAGCTGTGTCCGTTTCCTTTGGCTGCTGCCGCAAGTCACCACAGACTCAGCGGCTTCGAACAACACAAGTTTATTCTCTCCCAGTCCCAGAGGTTCAGAAACCCAATGTAGTCAAACCCAGGGCTAGACTCAGGGGGTCACAGAGCGCACCCCGCGAGAGGCTCCAGGGCAGATGGCTCGCTCGGACTTCCAGAGGCCACAGAGTCCCGGGCTTATGGCCGCCGCCTCCAGCCTGAAAGCACATCAGGCTGACCTCTGGCTCCCTTCCCGGCTCCTCTGCCTTCACCTCCCCGCCTCCCTCCCGAAAGGACCCTGGGGATCAGGGGGTCCACCTGACTGATCCAGGGTCAGCTTCTGGGCAAGGTCCACGTGACCCCTGGGGCGGGCTGAGCAACGGCCCCCAAAGGTGACATCCCCATGGTGCTGGTCCCTGGAGCTGGGCGCATATGGCTAGAGGGGCTTTGCGATGTGATGGAGTGAGGCCTGGCGCCGCCCTCGCCAGTTATGGACTTCAGGTGAGGGCCTCCTCTGTGGACGGTGAGCACAGCGGTCCATTCCTGGGGTCACTGGGAGGACCCTAGATCAGGGGTCATGGCAGTGGGCAGGCCCAGCACAGGGGGAATGCCGCCCTCCCGCGGTCACTCTCGTCTGAGGTCCTCCCACCTCTGAACACTGAGCTCCTGGTGCTCCTGCTCACAGCTCAGGACCCTGAGCCTGGCCAGGTGGTTGTCTGTGGGCAACTTTCCCTTTGCCAGAAGGTATTTCTCTGGCCTCTAGCTCTCTGCACCAAGCCCAGGCCTGGCCCAAGCAGAGACACACCTCTAAGTCACTTCCAGGGGCTGAGTGGATCCCAGAGCTTCCACACACTGCCTCTAACCTGTGCCACTCCCCCATTTTACAGAGGGGGCAACAAAGGCTCAGAGAGGTCAGCCAACTGCCTGAGGTCACACAGCGGGCCAGTGCACAGCTGGGTCAGGATCTCTGATTCCAAGCCCTTCAGGTCTCCGTTTACCTTTCCTCCCAATGACACCAGGGAGTGTTTCCTCAAGGCCTTGCCTCTGCGGGCCCGCACGGGGCTCTGAGGCCGTTGGGGGCCGGGGACTCCCCGGCTCTGGGTTTGGCTGGGCAGGACCCCAGCCTGTTTCATTCCTGTTTACTTAGCCAGAATTCCCCTGAACGAGCTGTCCGAGGGGGTGGGGTGCGGCTGGACATTTGCATGGGCAGGTGGGCAACCTCCCCCAGGCTCCCAGTTCCCGTCCTGCAGGCCTGGCTCGTGGCCGAAGCCAACAGGCTGGAGACCTCCATCCTGCTCTGGTCTGGGAGGTGGTGAGGCCCACGAGGAGCAGGACTTGCCCAGAGCTACCCCGTGGGCCAGGCGTGCAATGGGCTCCTGACCGCCCCCTCCATCCCTGTGAGGGGCCTTGCACTGCACCTTCTAGATCTGGGGAAGTGGGAGGGTGGGTGCTGGACACACACACACACACACACACACACACACACACACGGGAGCTGCTTTGCATGTTCCTTGTTTGCTAAACAAAACCACAGCAATACCAGGATTTCAGCCACTTCTGTGCAGGCAGGGCGGGCCGAGAGCAAGACAATGCGCCTTTCTTCATGTGCCCAGGTTCAGGGTGATCAGGATTTAGCCTGTGGGCCCCTCCACAGGGTGTCCACACGGGGGTGGGGGTGGGGGACACTGCAGCCTCAGAGCGGTGGGGGCTGACCCTGTCTGCACGTTGCAGAAAAAGGCGGCCCAGCCCGTGTGTGGGCAGGTACGGGGGCGCTCTGTGAAATCTGCTTCTCCCTCTCTTCCCCCTCCTCTGACAACAGAAGCGGCCGTTGGGTTTGGGTTAGGGGCTGCGTGCAGTGCACCCTGCCCCTCCCCTCCCCCACCGGAAGGGCGGGGGTGGCCACTGGAGGAGGCTCTCAGAGGGCTCAGCCCACAAGCCCGTGAACTTCTCAGACTGCGACCTGAGTTCCCCGTCAAATCCTGTCCCTTCCTCAGGATCAGGCCTGCTCATCCCACTGGGACTGGTGGCTGCGGTGGGAGCCCCCAACTGTGTGATTGGAGGGGTTCAACTGTCTGTTCTCTGCTTCTCATCCCCCCACTTCCTCCTGCCTGGACTCCCACCACCCGGGTCTCGGGGTGTGAACCGGGAGGCAGTGTCCGGCCTGAGAAGAGGACGTGGCTTCCCTCGGCGACACCAGGGCCCGGGGGCCCACAGAGAGGAGGCGGTGGCCCACATCTCGCCAGTCACAGCACCTGTTAGCGCCTGTCTCACAGAATCAGGGTTTCTGACCCCCGGTCTAGGGGCCTTCCGGGCAGGGATACAGGGGTGATTGCATGATGCCAGGGGACCCTGTTTATATGGAACAGGGTGGGGCTGGTGGCCTCTGCACAGAGAGCGGGGGACCGTCACACTCCTCAGACAGTGGAACTGACCCCACTGCCGAGGGCTGGCTGGGTGTGGGCAGGGTCCTGTGAGACTTCAGAAAGGTGCCGGGGACTCAACCAAGACCTTCAATTTCCTCATCAGCAAATAGCAAAACCAGTATTTTACCGTGAAACCAACTGGCCACATTCGGGAGCAGAATGCAACCTCTGGATTCCTTTGGGGGAGAAAATGTCTCCCTTTTTTAAACTCTCGCGAGAGGAGACTGGCTGCATGATTAAGGGTCTGTCCACACGGGCCGAGCAGCCACGGGAAGGACAGGGCATGTTATCCAACGACCTGGCGCTGTGTGGAGTGAAATCTACTGTTTCTCCACAGTGTGCGGCCCTGTGAGGACAGCGCAACCTACTCCCGCAGCTGCAGAAGCAAACCTGAAGTCCAGCCCGCCATGGCAGGCAGCTGTTTCGGTGCCCAGGAAGGAGGGTTGGGTCTCCCTCTCCATGCCCTCGGCAAAAGAGACTTGGATGTGTGTGTGTGTCTTTTTTTACTAAAAAAAAATTTGAAGAGAAAATAGATTTTGCTGAGCAAATGTGTCAACAGAGGAAGCTGTCCGTGATATCGTAATGAAAAGTGGTTTAAAAATCACTATGCACCAGATGATTCCATTTTGTTAGTTGCAAACACGGGAAAGGAAGTCCGCGGGGATAAAGGGGAGCGTATCAACACTGGCCGAGCACAGGGGTTGTGCGTCGCCGTCTCCTTGTTTTTCAGGGTGTTTGTTGTGTTTTTCTGTAGTGGGCACACCTGATAACATTATCAGGGGCGTCAAATAGACTCCCTCTGCACAAACACCATTTCCCTGCCTTGCACTGGCCTCTCCACCCCTCCCTGCAGGCACTGGCCTCCAGGGTCCCGTGGGTGTCCACACTCAGCTGGCCCTGGGCAGGTTCCTTCCTCCTTCACGGTGCTGGCTGGTCTGTCCCCAACCCCCAGCCCCTGTACCCCTCCTAGCAGGTACTAGACAGAGCCCAGCATCTAGTCGGTCCCCAGTAAGTCTAAGATGGACATACCACTCCCTCAGAGCCCCTGGCACCTCCTTGGCAGGTGGGCGGGACCCTTAAAGATGGAACCCCTGGCTTGGGAGTCCCTGGCTTTGGGGAGGATTGGTGTCCCGCTGCCACTGGGTCCCAGGTGGGAGCCAGGCTGCCCCAGGGCTCCATGGGGGGGGGGGGGGCGTGCAGGAAGGCAGGAGGAGGGAAATCTGAGGCAGGGGCTGTGCTGAGCAGCGGGCTCGGGTTTGGCCTGATAAGTTTATCACCGGGTGCCGGCTGCCAACCGTCAGCATGGAGCAGGCGGCGGGAAAGGCTCTGCCGATAGCGCCTTCCCAGTGTTACCAGGGCCATGCTCAGAGCGCGGGAGAAGGGGAGCCTGAGCGAGACGCTCCAACCACTTCACCCCAACCACAGAGTTGGGAGGGAGAAGCCTCTGAGTTTCCTTGGGGGGGACCATCCACATCCCAGCTGCGGGAGCCCCTGCAGCGGGGAGCAAGGCCCCTCGGGCACAGGCTGGAGACCCTGTTTCTCCCCATCACAGCCTCCAGACCAAGGATGGGGCCCATGCGTCCCTACTTTTCTGCAAGGCCAGAGAAAATGTCCCTTTTTCTGGAAGGTTCCCCACCCCAGAACACAGGAGAGGCCAATTCCTCACGTTCATTCAGCCATCCTGTCCTGTCCCCGCCCTGTGGGGGCCTCCCCAGTGTCCGGGGGGGGGAGGGGGGGCTGCAGGGCAGGAGCAAGATCATCCTGCCAATGAGGAAACTGAGTCTCAGTGAGGGTAGAGGAGGCGCAGAGAGGACGTGGGAGGCCAGGCCTGGCGGCCACCCCCAGCCCCAGAGGCCCTGAAGGGAGTGCCCCCCCTGGGCCCATGCACAGCCACAGGCAGCCCTGCCTCAGAGGTGGACACCACCTGGCAGGAGGAGCGGACCCCAAGGTCTCGAGAGTTAGCTTGGGGGCGAGGGGCTTCATGGTGGATTTAAAAAATTCCTTTTCTAGGCCTTTCCTGGCTTCCCCCTGATTTTTCTAATAACAATGTGGAGATTTGTGCTCAGGAGTGTGTGTGTAGAGAAAGGTGATTTGGTTAAGAGGGAGAGAGGAAGAGGGTCCCCAAGAGTCCCTGGTTGCCGGGGCCTCAGCCAGGAGCAGTCTGCAGGCACCCTTCCGCCAGGCCTGGGGTGCAAGCAGAGCTCGGGCCTGTGGTGTCTGCGGAGCAGACAGTGTGACCCCCGGAGTGCCATGCGACAGGCCCAGGACCTTCCGGGCACAAAGACCCCCTAAAGGGTCGAAAAGCATTCCTCCATCAACTCCTTTTGTCCAGCGCCTGCCCGGAGCCAGGCACCAATCCAAGTGGTGGAAATGGCAGGGCCCCCGGGAAAGCAGACCAAACGCTCTCCTTCTCGGAGCTGAGGAAAGGCGGGCAGAGCCGGGGAGCCCTGGTGCGGGGAAGGGAGTGTGTCCACGTGGGGATGGTCTATGTGGGGGGCCAGGGAGAGCCTCACTCACTGAGAAGCAAGAGAGGGAGGGGAAGGAGAGGCCCTGGATCCCTGCGGCTCCCAGTGGCTGGGTGACGTGCAGGGCTTCCTCTGGACCTCAGTTTCCCTGTCTGTAACACGGAACCTATGGTCTTTACTTATTTATTTATTTTTAAATATATGTATTTTATTGATTTTTACAGAGAGGAAGGGAAAGGGACAGAGAGTTAGAGATATCGATGAGAGAGAAACATCGATCAGCTGCCTCCTGCACTCTCCTTACTGGGTGTGTGCCTGCAACCAAGGTACATGCTCTTGACCGGAATCGAACCTGGGGCCCTTGAGTCCACAGGCTGATGCTCTATCCACACGGAGCCAAACTGGTTAGGGCACCTGTGGTCTCTAGAACTTTCTAGATTAGTCTGCATGCTCCACCATATCCGTTGCAACTTAGATCTCCGACAGCTGGTCATTGCTGATGACGGGCTGGTCTCTTATCTTCGCCGAGAGCTCACGAAGGTCCAGACAACACCGCAAGCACGTTAACAGAAGTGAACTCTCTGATTCTTCCCATTTTCCGGGTGAGACAACAGAGGCCAGACAGGCTCAAGCACCCAGTAGGTCCACAGGCGGCTCACTGGTGCCGGCTCCTGTCCACATCTCTCAACGCTGACCCGCTGCTCTGTCCACACGTCACACACAGATACGTGGTGTTTGTTCTTTCTATGTGGTGTTTGTTCTTGCCAATGGCTCTGACCTCGGTGCCCAGGCCCGGGCTGGGCCCCCTGGGCCAGCGTCCTCCGTGCCATCCCGGGGTGAGCAGAACCCGGGCACACGCAGGGGCTGCGCCTACTGACAGCCGGAGCCACAGACGCCAGGCTGAGGCACAGAGCTATTTCTGCAAAGGGTGACTTGGGACTTCCTCCCGATCTCTTAAAAATAACAGGGTTATCGGGCACTCAGGCTCCTTCCTCCACGCAAGGAACCCTGACATGATTTCTGGGGGAAGGCCGCAGCCCCCCGCCGCTCTCGCCCGGCGAGGACTTATCTCTGCGCTCAGCTGGGCAGGAAGGCAGCGAAGCGACCACCGTGGGCAGCTCTTCCTGCACCAGAGCCCCTTTTGGGAGCAGCGGGGGATGTGGCCACTGACTCAGGGGTGTCAATCACCCCTGGGACCAGGGCTGTGGTTGCCCATCACACTCTGAGGGGAATCAGAAATCAGGGGGCAGAACCTCTGCCGGGGCGACCTGACCTCCGCTCCCGGGGGCCCCCCCTGCCCCCTGCACTCGGCGTGACCCTGTGTCTGTGCACGGCCCACAAAGCGGGCTGCAGAGAGGGGCCCTGGGCAGCCAACCACCTGCTCTGGGGATGTCTCCCACCTTGCATGCCCCAGACGTTCAGGCCGGATTCAGGTGACTCCCCTCAGGATTGTAAGGACCTCAGGACCCTGTTCAACATGCATCTGCTGGGTGTCTTCTCCTCTCCCCCCTACTCCGGGGCCCGGCCACCCAGGGGCCACGGGGAAGCTGGGGATCACCAGCCCAGCTCGGGGTCGGGGGAGTTTACTGGAGGAAGTGGACTCTGAAAGATGAAACTAGCTGCTCAGTGGATAGAGCGTCGGCCTGTGGACTGAAGGGTCCCAGGTTCAGTTCCGGTCAAGGGCATGTTGTACCTCGGTTGTGGGCACATCCTCAGTGGGGGGTGTGCAGGAGGCAGCTGATCGATATTTCTCTCTCATCGATGTTTCTAACTCTCTATCCCTCTCCCTTCCTCTCTGTAAAAAATATCAATAAAATATGTTTTTTAAAAAAGAAAAAAAAGTAAGGAGGGCAGCCCACCCCAAGGAGCCAGCAGGTGCAATGGCCCTGGGTGAGCTGAGGCCCCTCTGCCGCTCTGCTCCATCCTGCCGGGGGAGCCGGGGCTGCAGCGGGCCACTGTGTAAGGCAGGGGGACCTCCCAGGGTCCACGTTCACCCCAGTCACTGCTGCCTCTCAGGACCCCTGCTACCCTGTCGCCAGTGGGAGAACACACCACCTGTGGCCCAACCTAGCTGGGCTGGGGGCAGGCGGAGGCCGTGAGCTGGCCCTCGGCAGCTCAGCAGAACAATCTTAGCTGGAAACCGTCACAGCGTCTACAGCGGGTTTCCTCCCAGCGCCCCTCAGGCCTCAGACTTATCTCCGCCCCCAGCTGCCTGGCCCCCCGGCCCCTCCAACCACCTCCCCTGGGTGATTCAGCAAATCTCCCCTCCCTGGGGGGGAGGTGAGGGGGAAAAATCACAATGTCAGATTACAGAGCCAACTGTAGGGCAGGCTCCGGCTGCGAGATAAGAGGCCCCCGCTCCCCCCACCCCCCCATCCCCTCGGGCAGATGACCCTGGAGGCGGGCTGCTGCAGGTGCGGTACGAGGCCTGGCCTCCAGGAAGTCCGGCGGCAGGCGGGCCGTTAGGTGGCCCGGCCACCAGGCCACCCAGCAGCGAGCCAGGCAAAGAGGAAGCACCCCGGGCGGGCCATCCCGCCCCCGCCCCGAGGGGGAGAGAAGGGTGGGGGCTTCTCAGAAACTCAGGGAGGGGGCCCTCGAGTGCTCTCCACCCTGCTCTCTGCAGCTGGGCCTGCAAAGCCCGGGCAGGGGCAAGGCGCTGAGGGTGCCAGCCTCTAGGACGGTGGTCCTCACGAGCCACATGCGGCTCTTTGGCCCCTTGAGTGTGTGGCTCTTCCCCAAAATACCACGGCCTGGGCGAGTCTGTGTTGAAGAGGTGGCGTCAGAAGAAGTTTAAGTTTAAAAAATGTGGCTCTCCAAAGACATTTCAATCGTTGTGCTGCTGGTATTTGGCTCTGTTGACGAATGAGTTTGCCGACCGCTGGAATAGGAAGAAGGAGTGGGAATGCACTCCAGCCCAGGAGCCTCCAAGGCCTGCTGGGCACTGGGCCCTGGGGGTCGGGGGTCCGGCCAGGCCTGCAGAGTGCCCTTGGGCCCCGACTCTCCTCAGGCTGCTGGGCATGAGGAGCGGAGGGGGCCTGCAGGCTTTCTGGCCTGGCAGACGAAGGACAGAATGACGGGTTTGAAGTTAGCCTTGTGCAGAGTTCGGTCATCCTAGTCCAGTGGTCGGCAAACTCCTTCGTCCACAGAGCCAAATATCAACAGTACCACGATTGCAGTTTCTTTGGAGAGCCACATTTTTTAAACTTCTTCTAACGCCACTTCTTCAACACAGACTCGCGCAGGCTGTGGTATGTTGTGGAAGAGCCACACTCAAGGGGCCAGAGAGCCGCATGTGGCTCGAGAGCCGCAGTTTGCCAACCACTGTCCTAGACGGTCGTTTCTGTACTCCACCCCCCGCCCCCTTGTCTTTAAAATGAGTGATTTCCCCCCCCCACCCTCCCCCACACACACAGGCGCACACGGCAGCCTGGAGCGGCCCAGTCACTGGTCTCGGGCTCCGGGGCTCAGGGTCAGGGTCAGGTTGGAATGGGGTGGCTTGGGGACATGTTTGGCCCTCGGACTAGGTCGGGAGCCTCTCCTGCTCTATCTGGGAAGTCTCCGAGGCCCTGAGCGGAGTGTGTCCCTGGCTGGGGAGCCCAGTCTTCCGCAGGGGCCCCCAGATGCAAAAGGAAGGCGGCTACTCCGACGGGTCCACAGTCCTCGACCCGGCAACTTCGCAAACCGCCACCTGCTTGTTGGCTGCGCCCGGTGCTGAGCCAGAGACGAGGAAAGCCAGCCGCATCCCTTGTGCAGCAGGACGGACGGACGGACGGACAGACAGACAAGCAACTCCAGTGCCCACCCTCGATAGAGGGCAAACAGCGAGGCCACCACCCGACGGAACCCCATTCCCCCGCGGAAAGGAAGGAGCCTCTGAGGACGCGGTGAACGCGGTGCTCAGCGACGCGGGCCTGATGGGGGCGGGGGAGGGCTCTCGGGGAGGCCCGAGCAGGTGCGTCTACGGAGACAGAAAGCGGAAGGGCGGCTGCGGGGCGGAGGGCGTGGAAGTTACTGTTTAACAGGTAGGGTTTCAGTGTGGCGAGATGAGAGTTCTGCGAGTGGATGGGGGATGGCTGCACAGTGTGCGTGTACTTTTAACGCCGCTGAATCGGACACTTGGAAATGGTGAGGGCGGCACTGGCCGGGCTCAGGGGACAGGGTCAGCCTGCAGACCGCCGCCGGCGGGTTCCACACCTGGTCGGTGCATCTGGGCTGCAGTTCCACCTCCTGCCCTAGTGGGGCGCATTCGGGAGGCAACCAATCAAGGTGTCTCACATCTATGTTTTTCCTTCCCTCCTTCCCTCCCTTTCATTCTATCTTTAAAAATAAAATAGTAAGAGATCGACCGAAGGACTTGTGTGCATGCATATAAGCATAACCAATGGATACAAGACATAGGGTGGGGGGGGCAGGTGAGGGCATGTGCTGGGGGGTAGAGGAGGCCTGGGGGAGGTCAATGGGGGGAAAAAAGGGAACATATGTACTACTATTTGTAATAATTGAAACAATTAAAAAATAAAAATAAAATACAATTGGGAAAATATCCTCTGGTGAGGATTAACAACAACAAAAGGTTAAAGTAGCCATTTTTATTTTTAGAATAATTTAAAAAAAAAACAACAACAACAGCTGAAACTGGTTTGGCTCAGTGGATAGAGCGTCGGCCTGTGGACTGAAGGGTCCCAGGTTCGATTCCAGTCAAGGGCATGTACCTTGGTTGCAGACACATCTCCAGTGGGGGGCGTGCAGGAGGCAGCTGATCCATGTTTCTCTCTCATTGATGTTTCTAACTCTCTTTCCCTCTTTCTTCCTCTCTGTAAAAATCAATAATAATAATAATAACAACAGCTGGTGGCTCCCTGTGACCTGGACATTCCCTGGACAAAGGCCTGAGAGCCAGCCCCAGCCCAGACAGCTCCGCCCAGGGAGAGAGGGCAGGAAATGGCCCTCCACCGAGGCCCAAAATTCGGAGTCCAGTCGGGGCTGAGCAGGAGGGAGCCCCAGGGCTGCATGGGGCACTCAGGCCTGAGCACCCACAGGCAGCCCACCGGGATCCCCGCACCGCCTCCTTTCCTTCCAGATGGCCCCTGCCTGACCCACCTCCTGAATGCTGCTCCCTCCTGGCAAGGGAGGGTCTTGCTTCTCCCCCCCTCTCCCCAGGAGGCCTCCCCTGGCTGCAGACTCCCGAAACTGTCCTTGTGCAGCTGCCTGCACTGCCCGACGCCTCCCCCAGCACCCAGCAAACACACTGTGCAGTGGGTGGGTGGGGGGCGGAGTGATGGATGGATGGACAGATGGACAGCAGACACACGGATGGGCCTGCTGGCTGGCCACTCCCAGGGGCAGGTGCCTGGAGAGGCCTGGGCCAGGCGGGCATTCCTGACCTTCTGGCTAGGACTGTGCACGCAGCGTGGAAGCGCAGCGTGGGCGCAGCGGACCCGTTTGAGAACTGCTTCCCCAGGGGAACCCCCTGGCAGGGGCACCGGCGGGGCAGCCCTCGGCTCCATGGGGCCCAGCTCGCAGCTGCCCTGAGCCGCCTGCACCCAGCACCTCCCTCCTGGGCCAGGGCTGCACTGAGCTTTGAAGACCCTCCTCTCCCCTCCCGGAGGCTGGTTAACTCGCGGGTAAACCCCGCCCGCGGAATCCGGGTTCATGCCCGGCGAGGGGTCCGGTCCGATGGGAGGGGCGGGCCCCAGGGTCTGGGATGGCAGCCCCCCCTTCTCGCCTATTCCCCACCCCTCGCTCTTCGCCTTCCCCATGCCCCCTCCCCGCCTCCTCTCCACCTCCCTCCTCCTCCCGTCTCTCCTTCCTTCTTCCCGGTCATTCATCCCGTGTCAGGGGTCCCCGAGCGCCCCTTTGCCGCAGGGACCCCGGCCTGGCATGATAGCCACGGCTCAGGGCCGCCCCGCCGGGAGGCGGACAGCGCCCCCTGGTGGCCGCGGGGGCGGAAGCGCGTGTCGCTGGGGTGCGGGTCCAGGTCCATTCATAGCCGTCGCCCATGAATGGACACAACCCCAGGCGCCTGTCTGTCTGTGAGAGGTGCCCCCAGCGGTCCAGAGAGACCCCGCCACCACCAGCGATCAGCAGGGGGGGCCCGGAGAGGGGCCTCTTCAAAGGGGGAGGGGGTGCGGCACCCTTTCTCAGAGGCTACCCCGAGGTGGAGAGGATGGGGACAAAGGCCTGGAGGCCTGGGGGAGGAGAGGGGGTGCGGAACCCCAAGGTCAGAATTTGGAATTTGGGGGGTAGGGGAACAGGACCCCCAGAATCTGTTTAAGGGTTTGGGGTTACCCTCCTGCGATGGGGAGCCACGCGAGTCTGCGGGGAGGGATCCGCTTTGCATTTGAGGGAGAGAAGCGCCCCCTGGCTTCTGGGGAGGGGGGAGGCATCCCGGGGCCCGGAGCCAGGTGGTGAATTCAGCCCCATACCAGGGACAGGGTGGGCTGGGGGGCTCCGCGGTTCAGGGCTGGCTTAGTGAGGACAGATTACAAATGGGGGCGGCCCCGATGGGGGAACATTCAGCGAAGGTCTAACAAACTCAGACACACGTGGCCCCACCTCCCAGGTCCCTGACCCGGCTGAGACATGACACACGGCAGGAGCTCACCGCCACCCTGTCTGCAGGAGGCTGGAAACAACCTAAGTGCCCCCCGCAGAGGCCGACAGGTCAGTCCCGGTCCAGCCAGCGGTGGGACAGAGAGCCTCTGTCCCGAAGAATGACGAAACCATGGATGAATGGACCGCGGGGGAAAAAAGGAAGGTACAGAGGGGAATGTCTCCAAATGACCACTTGTGGGTTCAGAGGATAATCTGCAGGGTAACCAGCGAAAGGAAAACAAAGCAATAAAATGTAATTAGTGTGAAAGAGGAAGAGGCAGGGGAGAAAGGGGAAATAGAGGATGAAAAAGAGTAACACGAAAGCTTGAGACTTGAGTACAGGGTGGGGCAAACGTAGGTTCCCAGTTGTGGGTACATGAAATAGTTTTATTCTTTTTAAAAATATTTTTTAATTGATTTTTACAGAGAGGAAGGGAGAGGGATACAAAGTTAGAAACATCGATGAGAGGAACATCGATCAGCTGCCTCCTGCACACCCCCTACTGGGGATGTGCCTGCAACCCAGGTACACGCCCTTGACCGGAATCGAACCTGGGACCCTTCAGTCTGCAGGCCGACGCTCTATCCACTGAGCCAAACCGGTTTCGGCTTATTCTTGTATTATTATTATTATGATGATGATTGTATTATTTCCCACGTGAACAGCTGTAAATCTACTTTTGCCCCGCCCTGTATATCGGCCTTACATGAAAACATAAAACCATTAAATGCTCCAAGTTCAAAGACAAAGGATATTAGACAGGGGGTTAGAAAACACACAACCACATCCCGCTTACAAGAGACAGGCTTGAAATACAAGCGCACAGAATGACGGGGAGTGAAAAGATGGAAAAAGACACATGTTGTGAAAACATTAACCAAAACAAACCTCTTGCAGCGATATGAAAAATCACACAAGGCGAGACTTTCCTGCAATAAAGAGAAACCTTCTGTGAGGACCGAGGGTCGTTTACCAGGAGTAGGTAGCATTTCTAAATTTATATGCACAGGGATACGGGACCTCAATTACAAGCAAAGCAGGACTGACAAAGCCAAGAAGAGAAATAGACAAACTGGCAACCACAGTGGGAAATTTTAACCCATTTCCCACAGAGGGCGCCAGGCACACACGCAGGCACACGCATGCACGCACACAAACCGGGGAAAGGATAAAGGACATTGCACCTGACACCTGTGAAACACAGTTTCCTGATGTACCAGGAACACTTAGCAAGCCTGTCCACAGAGCTTGAAGGGAAGGACTGAAACCATACAGAATCTGTTCTCTGACTACAGGTGGAATCAGCTAGAAGTCCACCACAGGAAGGTAATGTTAAAATTCCCCAACTTTTTGACATTAACCACGAGACTTCTAAATAAGACAAAAGAAAATCGAAAAATGAATCACAATGGCTGTTGGAAACATTTTCACCTGAGAAGCTAAGGTTAGGTTAGGGCTAGGGTTAGGGTTAGGGCTAAGGTTAGGGTTAGCGTTAGGGTTAAGGCTAGTTTGAGGGTTAGGACTAGGGTTAGGGTTAGGGTTAGGGTTAGGGTTAGAGCTAGGGCTAAGATTAGGGTTAGGGTTAGGTCTAGGGTTAGGGTTAGGGTTAGGGCTAAGGTTAGGGTTAGTGTTAGGACTAGGGATAGGTTAGGGTTATGGTTAGGGCTAGGGTTTGGGTTTGGGTTAGGGTAAGGGCTAGGGTTAGGGTTAGGATTAGGTTTAGAGTTAGAGTTAGTATTAGGACTAGGGCTAGGTTTAGGGTTAGAGTTAGGGTTAGGGCTGGGTTTATGGCTTGGTTTAGTGTTAGGGTTATGGTTAGGGTTAGGGCTAGGATTAGGGCTAGGTTTAAGGTTAGGGTTAGGAGGGAAAATCAGAAGGGGCCACATTCCTGGTGGTAGAGAGGTGAGAGAGAGAGACCCTTTCATTTAGGACGAAGGAACTTGTGTAAAACTGATCCCACCATAACAATGAACAAACAGGACCAACTAAAATGATAAAGCTCCTATGAGAACGTATGTTCATGAACTTGAGCTAGATTTCTCCAACCCTGTAAAGGAATCTTGGGAGTAAAAGCTTCCGAGGTACCGAGGTCCTGTTGCTTCATCTGGGCTGCAGGTACACAGGTCCGCCCAGCTGCAGTGATTCATTTCCTCTCACTCTACTCCCTATAGTTTTGTTTTCTAACACTTGATCATTCTAAGAGAGTTTTAAATATATATATATATCCTATCTAAGAGTAATATGCAAATTGAACATACCTTTGCTACACCACCAGCCATGCCCACCAGCCAATCAGGAGCAGGGGGCGGGGCTGAGGCAGCAGTGAATGTGTGAGTGGGGGTGGGGCTGAGGTGTGTGTGAGGTGGTCAGCGAGCTCGGAGGGCTGGGGCCCCCCGGGGCTGGGCATTCACCAGTGGCCAGGGTCAAGGTGGCTGGTGAGCATGCCAGGCGGGGGGCGGGGCTGAGGAGTGAGCAAGGCGGGGCCAAGGTGCTCTCGAGGTGGAGGTGGGGGGGCAGAGTTGAGGTGTGCCATCGAGGCTGCCAAGTGCGGGGTGCCCTGGGGCTGGGTGGTTACAGCTGGGGCTAAGGCCAGGGCCGGGGGGGAGCAGGGGCCGAGGCAGCCAGGGCAGAGCCAGCCATCGGCCCCATTGCAGAGTGATGGCTGGGTGCCCAAGGCCTAAAGCTTTGGCCAGGGGTGAGGGGTCAGTAGGACAGCCCCTAAGGGCTCCCAGTATGTGTGTGGGGGCAGGTTGGGCTGAGGGATCACCCACCTCTAGTGCACAAATTTCATGTATTGGGCCCCTAGTATGTGTATGTATGTGTGTGTGTATACATATATATATATATATATATACACACACACACACACACATATATATATATACACACTTCAGAGAGGGAGAGAGAGATAGCAACATCAATGATGAGAGAGGATCATTGACCAGGTGCCTCCTTCACGCCCCCTACTGGGGATTGAGTTCACAACCTGGGCATGTGTCCTGACCCGTAATCTAACCGTGACCTCTGTGACCTCCTGGTTCATAGGTCGATGCTTAACCCCTGAGCCATGACAGCTGGGCTGTAAGAATTTTTTGTTTTTTTAAAAAATATATATTTTATTGATATTTCACAGAGAGGGAGGGAGAGGGATAGAAAGTCAGAAACATCGATGGGAGAGAAACATCGATCAGCTGCTTCCTGCACACCCCCCACTAGGGATCTGCTGGCAACCAAGGTCCATGCCCTTGACCGGAATTGAACCTGGGACCTTTCAGTCCACAGGCCAAACCGGTTTCGGCCAGGCTGTAAGAGTTTTTATAAAATTTGAGCCAAACTGACAATTGCTAGGAAGCAAGATCTCAAATGCTCTGGATGATAACAGTTTTACAGTTTCTTCCTCCCTGACCCCCCTCCCCCCCTGACCAATATGCAGTTTCTTTCATTCATTTGGAATTAAGGGATGAAGGTGGGAAAAAGTAAGCGGGTTTGGATTCCAGGATAAGCTACAAGATAATGTGCTCTCTGAAGGTGCTTACATCCATTTTTCAAAGGTGTTATTAACCCACAAAAACAATGGAAAGGACTTGTTTAAGTCGAAGATAAACCTCTTACTAAAGAAGTTCTATGCCTGGGGAGTGACCTGCCCATTCAGACAATTATGATCAGACCACCCCATGAGGTTCCTTTCCGTTGAACCCCTTTCTCCGCCCCCACCCCCAGCTGATTTAGAGTCTGAGCAGTACCCCGCACACGTGGCGCTTAAGAACTAAGAGAGGAAGGTCAGACGGCGGCATCCGCCAAACAAGCAAAGCGCAACTCCCTCTAAATAAAATTTTAAAAAAGGATGGGGAGGGTAAACCAAACCAAAAAAGTAAAGAAAACAAAACAAAGCCCACTTCCCCCGCGCTCGCCATTTCCAGGCCGACCCCACTTCCCACCCACTTCCCGGGCTCCTCGCGCAGCCGGAACCCAGTCCGGGAACTGTGGAGACAGCAGTGGGGGTCCCAGCCCCCAGGACACCGCTCCGCCGGAAGCATGTCTCGGCTGGCCCCGAGCTGTCATAGGGTGGCACCGAGGAAGGGGCGGGGCCTCGGCCTCGTCCTGCTTCCTTAGTGGCTAGAACAATGGAGCTGGCAGGAGGGGGTGGGACCAGGCTTCCGCCTGACTGTTCATTGGCTAAGAGCTCGGCCGGTCTTTGGGTTCTCATTGGCTAAAGTCGAGAGCGAGCTGGGCGACGCCCTATCAGCCTCTGGCTCCGCCGTGGGTAAGTGGAAGAGCCGGGCCCTTACCCCGCCCCCCGGGCTAACCCCTCACTTTTAAAAACACAATGGCCGGGACGGAGGGGTAGTTGATGGCGAAGCCGCGGGGCCTTCCCTCGGACCTTTGCTCCCCGAGGCCTCCGAGCCCAGAGATCTAGAGCGACGCGAGCGGCGAGGGAGGCCGGAACGAATCCTTCGCGGAACCATCGAAGCGAGGCCCCTGGGCGCACGTGGAGGCACGGACCACACGCCCCGGGCCAGACCCGCAGGGATGGCAGCGGGGGCGACCGACTCGGGGCCGGGGGTCGCCATCCCCGTGGAGCTGCGGCGCGAGCAGCGCATGGTGTGCGTGGAGTACCCGGGCGTGGTGCGCGACGTGTCCAAGATGCTGTCGACCCTGGGCGGCGAGGAAGGCGTTTCACGGGTGCGGAATGAGGAGTCCCCGGGACCGCGGCCGGAGGGGCGGTGTCACGGGGGCGGGGGGGGGGGGGGAGATAGTGTGGTTTCCCTTGCAACGCAGCTTTAGGCGGGCTCTGGTGCGGGCAGTGGGCGGGCTTTGCTAGGGAGGCCGCCTAGAACAGAACGTTGTGCCCCGGAAGCAGAGGGACAGGACTGTCGGGGAGATCCAGGGAGGGAAGCGGGTGTCCTTTGCACCCCATATTCGGATGAGCCACAGCCTCGGCGCCCCTGCCCTGAACGCAGGTCGCCCGCAGCCCCGCAGGGTGTGCTGGGCTGCCACGTCCTCTTTGCTCAGGAGCGTCCTCTTTGCTCAGGAGCGTCCTCTTTGCTCAGGAGCGGAAGACGAGGCTCCGGGGATTAAGAGTCGCTGACCCACGTGGGGGGTGGGGATGGGGGGCGAAGTGTTCTGCTGTGAGGGTTAAAGTAGTAAAAGTTCACTTTAAGGCACCAGGGACCATCTTAGGAGCTTGACTGACATCCTGTCCTCATGGGAACCCTGCGGGGCGGGAACTGTCATTGTCGGCATTTTACAAGGAAAACGAGGCAGTTCAGGTCCCCCCCCCCCCCCCCCCTGCACTGTCTCTCGAGGCCTTCCCTGAACCCCAGCTTCACAGCCGCTGAGAAGCAAGAGGCTCCCTCGTTTTCTCTGCGATGCTTGGCTTGACCAGTGAGCCTTTGGGGAACTAAGCGCTCGGAATGAAACTGGCGCCCCTGGGCTCCTGGGTCACGCCAGGCAGGCTGCTGAGGAGGGAGGTGCCGTCCCCTGCGGGCCGCTCAGCTGGCCGCAGCTTCATCCATCGTCTCCCTTGGCCTCTGCACAGATCTATGGAGACCCCACCAAGAGGCTGGAGCTCTACTTCCGGCCCAAGGACCCCTACTGCCACCCCGTGTGCGCCAACCGCTTCAGTACCAGCAGCCTGCTGCTCCGGGTCCGGAGGAAGACACGGCGGAAGGAGGGGCTGCCCGAGGCCCACCCCCAGGTCACGTTTGACGTGGACATCCTCGGCATCGTCCCCACCATCTACAGATTTCAAGGTAAGCGACTCCCGGTGCATTCTTGCCGAACTCGGTGTTCTCAGGGCCCGTGTCCCCGCTGCCTGCAGGGCCTGGTAGGTCAGCCACACAAGTGACGGGAGCCAGGAATGACAGGCCTGCGGGGCGGGAGGTGCGGGCCTCTTCCCTTCGGCCACCAGCTCCCTGTGCCTTGGGAGGCTCCTGGAGGTCCAGGAGGGGTGCCCTAACTTTCAGTGATTATGGGGGCCACCTAAGACTGGCCCACAGGCCTCCAGTGCTCAGCCCCCTCCCCGCACCCCCCCTCCCGTATTGTGGAACTTGCTCCAGCTTCACTGCTGCTGCCGCCTCCCCTCGGAAGCCTTCTCAGATCACCTCAGCCCCTAGGACCTCGTGTTTCTTGTACTCTTAGCCAACTGGGTATCTGGAGGGGCGGGGGGCAGAAGGGGGTCCTCAATCAAGTCTGCTACCCATGGAGCCCCAGTGAGGAGGCAGGAAGGCGGGAAAGGGGGGTGAGAACGGACTCTGGCTTCCCATTGTGCCTTCCCGAGCTCTGCGGGGTTTTCATGCAGGTCCCTGGGCTTCCCTCCGCCTCAGGCTCCTTGTCAGACCGCGGGCCCTGAGTCCCTCCCTGCAGCCCTTGTGCGGATTCAGGGAGATGGTGCCTGTGAGGGGCTGGCCCACCGCCTGGGGGCGCTGAGGAACCTCTCGTTGCAGCTGCAGGTCTCAGACTCTGAAGAGAGGGATGGTCCAGGAGGTTGGAGGGGTAGAAGGAAAAGAGAGGAGAGAAACGGAAGCAGGACCCGGACCTGGGGCCCCAGGGGGTGGGCATTGTGACCGGCAGCCACTCTGGGGAGTTGTCACCGCCGAGGGCTGTCCCTGCCCGGACGAGGGTTCCAGTGGTTTCAGTTCCCATCTCAGCTGAGCGGCACCTCACCGGTCACTGCGGGCCGGCCTCACCCGGGAGCTTATTAGAAACGCGCCATCTCAGATCCTGCATTTAGCAGGGTCCCAGGCGAGTCACGTGAGAAGCGCAGCCCCACGTACACCCCACCCCAAACGCCGTTTAGCCAAGTGACGGGGAGTGCATGGAGCCCAGTGCACCGAAGCAGTTCGGAAGCGTGTGGTTCAGCTCCTGCCACCCAGGCCCGGCAGCCTCCACCACTCGGCTGGCTCGGCACCCCCCCCCCCAACCCCCCCAAGAAGACCTGGGCGTCAGTGCGTGGCACTGCCCGGCCTGGGGTGCAGCCAGGAGAGTGGTCCCCGGCTGCGGTGCCGGCTACCTGCCTGCCTCTCTCCCCAGGAATGTCCGACTTCCAGTACCTGGCTGTGCACACGGAAGCGGGCGGCGTGCACAAGTCCATGTACGACAAGGTGCTCATGGTCAGGCCCGAGAGGGAGGCCTTCTTCCATCAGGAGGTGCCGCTCTACATCCCCCCGCCCATCTTCTCCCGGCTGGACACCCCAGCGGACTACTTCTATCGCCCAGAGACGCAGCATCGGTGAGCCCGCCCCGCAGCGTCAGGGTCCGAGCCGGAGGCGCGGGAAGCTTCCGCACAGGGCCAGGGGCAGAGGAGGCCCGGGGTGAGCGGTGGCTGGAGGGCCCTGGCAGGACAGAGACCCCGGCCCCGGGGCCTGGTTCCAGCCGAGAAGTGGCGGTTGGGTTTAGTCCGGGTCATTGCCACCCCCCCCCCCCCCCCCCGGGCCTTGCTGTCACCAGTAAGGACACAGAGTGAAGCTCCACCTGTGGGCGTCCCCTCTGAGCCAGCACCTTCCATCCCCTGCTGGCCTCCCTGTCCCATCCCTGCCCGTGACCTCCTGCCATCCTTATCTGTCATCCTTGCCGTGCCCGCCCCCTGCGCCACACGCGCCTCCCAAACCAGCCCGGTGCCCCCCAGCTGTGTGCCATCGCCCGGGGCCCTCCTCGCTCTCGTGGTTGCTGTGTGCGTGGCCTCTGTGTCTGCTCGCGAGAACACGGCTCCCGAGCACAGGGACGGCATCTCTTGACCCAGGTGGCTTCTCGGGCGCCGAGCGATAGAAACGCCAGGTGACGTACGTCATAGGCCGTCACAGATGTCCCCGAGGCCCCAGAGTGCTGGTCCGTAGAGAGGAAGTGAAAGCTTTCATTTGACAAACGGCAGGAAGGAGAGCCCCGGGCAGGGGGGGTGGCAGGGCAGGCCTGGGTGCGACATGGCTCTCTAGTGGAGACCGCAGCCACAGGGACAGGACTGAGCATAGCAGCCAAGGCAGAAGGGTGTCAGAAAGGAAGCCCACGGGTTTGGAAATGCCCGATTGGAGGAGAATGGCGTGGCCACCTCACGGCCACCGGTGCAGCCTCCCTCAGAAGCGCCGTGCATGTCTCTGCAAACGGGGGGCTGGGCCAGGCCACGTGGCAGCCCCGGGCCCCACTTCTGACCCCCAGGCCTTGCTCAGTGCACACTGTCTGTGTGTTTGCATCTTTCCCTTTTCTGATTGCACACAGAGGGCCCGCTTTTTCAATGGCTCGGTTTCCGTGTGAGCTCCGTGGAGGTAGCGATTGGCCTCCTGGCCTCCGTGGTAACCCCGATGGCTAGGGCAGCCCGGCCCGAGAGAGGCCGCTGCGGGTGCTTCCCAACCCGTGGGTGAAGCTCTGGCGGAGCAAGGTGAGGAAACAGAACAAAGGGAAAAAGACAGTTGGGAACACGGCCCCAGGTGGTGATTGCTCAGTAAAGGCTGGTCCACAGCACGGTAAGCTTCCAAAGCCGGGGGACGTCAGCGCTTGCTGACTTGGTCGCCGAGGGTCACCTCCCTCTGCTGGCTGCGGGCTGCCAACTGTGCTCAAGCCCATGGACCAGCACCTCCAGGCCGAGCAGCTGGTGCTGGGCCCTGGCGAAGAGCCACCCCTGACCCTGCCGCCCCCACCCCTGACCCCCGGAGGCGGTGCTCAGAGCTGCCCCCACACCACAGAGAGTGATTGGGATGTCACCTTTGGCGCTGAAGACGCATCCCCAACATTGTGCATCTTGAGGTGCGAACACGCACACCCCCCTACTTGGGGGTCACCCAAAAATGAGGTCAGCTTTTTCGGCGAGCAGTTGGTCAAATCAATTATGGTTCCAGATGTTCTTTTCCTGTTTGCCAAGCAGCCCCGCCTGCAGGAGTTTCCCCCAGTGCCTCTCGCCTACGAGCTCAAAGATACGGTTATGAGAGGTTTACAGATTAATCGTTGGCCACAGCCGGCCCAGTCGGGGCCTCTGAGCCCCGGCGTCCCTACAGTGTCCCGGGGAGAGGGCCAGGTGGCCTTGGACCCACCGGCCGCTGCCCTCGCCACAGGCTCGTGGGTGTCCCAGCACATGGGAAGCACCTGCCTTTTCTCCCAGCGCCGCCGTCGATGGTTGGCTCTGCTGGCTTTGCCGCGCCGGGAACACAGGGATGGGCTGGCCTGGCGGCCCCCCTCCAGGAGGCTGAGTGGGTGCGGCGGCCCTGTCCCTGCAGCGGCCACTTCCCCGTGGGGCCATGGTCTCGGGGTGTCTTTGACCCAGGACGCTGTTGCTCTGGCAGGATGGTTTTACCGGAGTCATGGTCTTTGAAAAAGGCACAGACATGCTTCTGCGATGACAGTTCTGTTTCTCTATGTGAAGGACATTGTACTCCCTTGTGCTCCATAAAGAAGCAGGGGGCATGTACCCCCAGAAAGTGAAGGTAGAGGGAAACCAGTGGAAGAGGTGATAGCCTGTTTCCCCGAAAGTAAGGCCTCCCCCGAAAGTAAGACCCACCTGCTGTACTATAAGGCATCCCCCCGAAAATAAGATCTAGCGCATCTTTGGGAGCAAAAGTTAACATAAGACACCGTCTTATTTTCGGGGAAACGGGGTAGTCATCTGAATGACGTGTGACATTCAGGCATAGGTTCAAGTGCACTGTGAAATGATTCAGTGAGCTTGGGGTGGTGCCGAGGAAAGGAAGCCACGTGTGATGTAGCTGTGGGAGCTGTGTGGGCGCTCACACTGTCCCCGCCTCACCGAGCGGCTCTGGGCCCCCGGGCGCCCCGGCCCGAGGGTGTCCTGTGGCTGGTGGCAGGACCCTTGCTTTTCAAAAGCCTGCGGCGTGCACGGCACAGGTGACGCCACTGTTCCTCCATGGCTGCTGGCCGGCCGCCCCGGGCTGGGCCCTCGCTCGGCACAGGCGCGGCCTCTGGGGGGGCTCCTCACCCTGGGAAGGAGCGAGTGAATTGGAAAAGGCAGGGAGCACAGCTGGGGCCTGACAGCAGGCCCGTGTGGCTGCTGGCAACTCTGCCGCCCTCCCTGCCGCAGCAGCATTGGGCCGCTCCTAGCTTAGACTGGCCGGTGGGTGAAGCCTGAGGCCGAGGCCGCCACCTCGGGCCAGGGGCCTCCCCCACACTCTGCCTCCGGGACTCTTTGGCCTGGCCCAGCTCAGAGCTGCAGGCCCAGCCTCTCTGAGCTGTCTCCGGTCGCTGCCCTCTCCCCAGTGCTCAGCCTGAGGACAGACGGGTCTCGGGCGCTAAGAACCCTCCCTGACCCGGATTCTGGGGAAAAGCGCACAGACACAGGCCACCGGCATCACAGGCCTGGCGGGCTCCCTGCCTCGTCTTTCCGGGCCTGGGCCTCGTTCTCATGGGCCTCTCTGCCCCCAGGGAAGGCTACAACAACCCCCCCATCTCAGGCGAGAATCTGATCGGCCTGAGCAGGGCCCGGCGCCTCCACAACGCCATCTTTGTCAACTTTGAGGGCGACGAGGTGCCCGAGCAGCCGCTGGAGGCCGCCGTGCAGACCTGGCGCAGGATCTGCACCAACCCCATGGACCGCCAGGTGGAGGAGGAGCTGAGGAAGGTGAGTGCCACTTCGCCGCCCGCACTGCCACCTGGAGACGCAGCCGGGCTCCCCTCTCTGCAGGTGGCGGTGCCCACTTCTTTACCTGGTTCGTTAGCACACGGATGTTCTCATCTCTGGCTGTCAGTCTGAAAGCCATGCCAACGTAAGCCCGACTGGCAAGGTGGAAACACTTCTTCAAATTCTCTGATGGGTCCCTTTGGGAGGCAAACAGTCGGTGCGCTGTTCAGATGTGACCTCGTGTGGAGATCCGGTTCCTGGAAACTCTCCTTCATTCGTGGGTTGGCAGCGTGCCACGTGCACACGCCTGCCCGTGCCAGCCGGAGGCCGGGCCACCTTGCCCTCTGGCTGCGGCGCTGACAGCAGGTCCTCGGTGAAGCCACCTCCCTGCTGGTGGAGGCATGCCCCTGGTCGCAGTTCACTGTCCTTGGGGGTCAGGGTGCTTCCTAACGAGACTGTGGACACCCTGTGTGTCTAGCATCGCGGGGGGAAAAGGGGAAATGGGAGGGAGGGGCACTGTCCCAGGCTCCTCATTCTCCTCGGAACACGGCCCAGTCCTAACTGGCTCGGGGCCCTTCCTGCCCGGGCCGCCACGCTGAGCCTCACTGGCCTTCAGTCCTCCCTGGGCCAGGCCATCTCCTCGGCCTTCGTGATGTGCCAACTCGGTGACCGGAGCGCCGGCTCCTCCGGTCACCTGCTGCCCTGGGAGCTGCATGAGGACAGAGGCTGTGTCCCTCGTCCTTTCAGGCCCTGGCCCTGCAGCCACACGGGGCACGAGCTGTGTCAGCCCTGCTTCCGAGCGGAGGGATGAGCGCTGTGTGCGCCGGCCCCTGGAGCCCGGTCCCTGCTGGCTCGGCCCCGCCCTCCACCGACTCCTCTCGGCCAGCGGGCGGGCTGCTGTGCTCACCTCAGCCTCTGCCTCCCCCTCCGCCCCCCACAGCTGTTTGACATCCGCCCCATCTGGTCCCGCAACGCCGTCAGAGCCAAGATCAGCGTCCACCCTGACAAGCTCAAGGTCCTGCTGCCCTTCATGGCCTATTACATGGTGAGTGTCTGCCCAGCCGCCACCGTGGTTCCCACCAGGGCCGGGCTGATCCCAGAGGGGACCCCTCAGAGCCCGAGCAGGCCGCCCTGTCCCGCCCCCTCCCCCCACCAGCACGCTCGGCCACCTGGGGTGACTTCAGGATTAAAGAGTAATTTCATAACTTGACACAAAGGGGTTCTACACCTTTAAGTGATCTGGTCGAGTGCTGTGTGGGCACCTCACTCCCACCGGCCGAAAGGAGTCGGTGGAGGGCGGGACTGAGGAGCGTGGCATGGAGCGCTGACAGGTGTCGTGGTTCAGAGCCAGCAAGTGGCAGAGCCCCCGGGCCCCCGGCCTGTCTGACTGCAGAGCCCGGCCCCTGACCGCAGTGCCTCCGGCCCCAACTCCTCCCTGGGTGAGGGGTTCAGTGGGGATCTTCCCTGTGGACTCAGTCCAGGCGGATGGAGATGGGGTGTCATTACTGCTCCCAGAGGTGCTAGAGGAAGGGACCCTGCGAGCCAAGGGCCTCATGCAGGGTGGTGACGGGGCTGGCTACCTGGGCTCGGACCCAGACTTAAGAGTTGCTGTCTGTCTTCTGCGTGGGCTTTCTGGACACACGGCCTCAGGAGGACAGGGCCCCGTGGCCCAGGCCTCATCTCCTTCATCCTCACAGCACCCCTGGGGGCTCACGTCACCCCACCTGACAGGAGGGCTGAGGCTTGGGAAGACCAAGCGACCTGTCCGAGGGGATAGCCGCACGTGGCCGAGCTGGGGGGCTGTGGAGCCATGTCTGCCTCACCTCCACTGCCCACGTGTGGGCTCTTGATGTGGCTCCCTGTCCTTCAAATCTTGAGGTGTTGTTGCCCTGTCTCCGCAAAGCCCCCCCTTCCCCCGCCCCACGCAGGCACCTGGCCTGTGCCCCACTCCCACCGTCTCTGCCTCCAGATAACGGGTCCCTGGAGAAGCCTGTGGATTCGCTTCGGGTACGACCCCCGAAAGCACCCGCAGGCCAAGATCTACCAAGTCCTTGACTTCCGGATCCGCTGTGGAATGAAATCTGGTAAGAGGGACAGCCCCCCTCTCCTCCCGCCTTCCCGTTCCTGTGCGCGGGTGACCACGCGTCCACGCGCGGGGAGCAGGCCCCCCGGTGAGGCTGAAGCGAGGTGGACGTGAGGGTGCGAGTTCGGGCTTGGCTCCACGCTGACCCTCGTTCACTCGTTAGTCACGTGGCTTTCTGTGGCTCCTGGGGCGGGGGGCGGGGGGCGGGGGGAGCCAGGCCGGGCGTCCAGCTGGTGTCCGCAGCGAGCCACCGCACCCAGAGCCCCGCTCTGGCCCTGCACTGGAGCGTCTGGCTCCCGCCACCCCAGCCCATCGAGAGCTGTCCCGGTGAGCCCTGGTGGGCCCGTCGCGCCAGGCCAGTGCCGTGTGCCAGGAGGGGCTGTGCCCACCGCACCTGACACCCTCCTCGCCTGCAGGGTACACCTCCAACGAGATGCCCGTGAAGGCCAAGCGCAGCACCTACAACTACAGCCTCCCCATCACCGTCAAGAAGTGTAAGCGCTTCGGCTCGCTCTGCTCGGCGGGGCGACGGGCCTCACCCCGGAGCCGAGGACGGTGGCCTCTGGACTGCGGGGAGTGGGGGGTCCTTCCAGCAATCCCTGGGGAGGGGCTGGGTAGCACCCCTGTATTCCAAAGCACCGCTGTTGTCCCCGGCAGCCAACCAGCCTGTCACCATGCAAGACCTGAAGCAGGGCCTGGGCCCACCCGGGGCAGCGGGCACGCAGAAATCGGCCTCCAACAAGTACAAGCTCAAGGTGGGTGCCCGGAGCCGGGGCGGGCAGACTGCAGCAAGCACAGCAGAGCCAGCCCCGGGCGCAGGGGGCTCTCAGCTCCCGGCCCGCCCCTCCCAGAACCCCCCAGGGCGTCAGAGCGGCTTTTCTCCACACCTGCTCTGGCTCAGGCCTGGGTGCAGGGACCAGCTGACTCCGGAGGCCCGGGGTGGGGTCTCCAACCCCGCCCGCCCCCGGGGGAGGCTCCCCCTGACGTGCCCCTGTCTCCCCTCTTGCCCAGGACTCGGTTTACATCTTCCGGGAGGGAGCCCTGCCGCCGTACCGACAGATGTTCTACCAGCTGTGCGACCTGAACGTGGAAGAGTACGTACTTGAGGCTGTGGGCAGGGGTCGGGCTGCGAACCCGCCGGCACCACAGAGCGCCCTGCGCAGGTTCATGCCCACCAGCCTCCCTCTCGGCGGCTCAGGTGCTGCCTGGAGAGCCCTCTCTCTGTCGGGGTCGCCGGGGCCACCCCTCGGGTCCCAGGCAGCGTGCTGGGCTGGCCGTGTTGCCTGTGGCGTCTGCCTCGCCTCCACTGCCCACGTGGGGGTTCGTGGTGTGGCCCCCAGCCCTTCAGAACCGACCCGAACCCAGAGACCTTCAGTCTGGTGGTTCGGAGTGATGCCCTGAAATCAGGGAGGGGCGCCGGGGGCAGCCGAGGCCCATTAAACCCACCGGGAAGGCGGGTGGGAGCGGTAACTCACCAAGCCCATGGGGTGGGCACTCCGCTCCGAGCCTCTGAGGGTCGGGGAGCACGGCCCAGCGCCCAGCGATCCTGTATGCTCTCCTTCCCCTTCGCCCTGGGCACTCAGCGTGCTGGCCTGTTAGCCGGGAGCCGCCCTGGAACTCCCCCCCCCCCCCCCCCCCCCCCCCAGGTTGCAGAAGATCATCCATCGCAACGACGGGGCGGAGGAGACCTGCACCGAGCGGGACGGCTGGTGCCTGCCCAAGACCAGTGACGACCTGCGCAACGCCATGTCCCTCATGATCCGGCACATCATCCGCTCCAGGAGGCCCGGTGAGGCGGGGGGGGGGGGTAGTGTTCCGGGGGGGGGGGCCTGAGACAGCCCCGCTCGGGCCAGCACCCGGGCTGCCTGCTGCCGTCACGGTTACCGCCTCGCGCCCGCGTCCGCTCCCACCTCCCCGCTGCGTGCGGCTGTCTGTCCTCCCTGGGACACGGGCAGTGGCCAGGTCCTGTCACCCGGTGGGGCCTGCGGGGTCGGGGGTGCAGAGGGGGGCAGGCAGCCCTGGCGGCTGGGTCCCCGGGGAGGGGAGTGAGCACCTGCTGGGCTGAGGCGGGTGGTGGTGGGGGGAGGCAGGGTAAGCAGAGGCCCCTCCCCGAGGGTTTCTCCCAGGTTTGGGTGCGGGCGCCCCAGAGCTGCCCTGCCCCGTGGAGCTGACGGAGCAGAGGAGCTCAGCCTGTGTGGGCCCAGCCCTCGGCAGCTGTTCCAGGCTGCGGGCCCTCTCCCCATCAACACTCACAAAACATGTGCACTCCGGGGGGGCGGGCACCTCTGGGAGGTGGTGTGTAAAGCATGCAGCCCCTCGGTCCCTCAACATGCCTGAGTGCCAGGTCCCGGCACCCACCCTCCACAGCAGCTCCTGCTGGAACCCTGGCACCGACCTCGGAGCCCTGGAGCCTGTTCTGGGGTTCTGGGAGCGAGGGGCCCAGCTTGGGGCCTGGTCTGGGGTCTGGGGCAGGAGCCGGCTTTGGGACACGCTGTCTCCCGCCCAGCCCTCTTCTCCAGCCCGGCCAAGGCGGACGGAGACGGAAGGAAAGAGCAGCTGACAGGCGAGTCTGGCGAGGAGGAGGAGGAGGAAGAGGAAGAGGAGGAGGAGGACTTCAAACCGTCGGACGGGAGCGAGAACGAGATGGAGACGGAGATCCTGGACTATGTGTGACGCAGGGTCATGTGTGACCCCGGGGACAAGCCAGAATGCCCTGGAGGCCCCTGAGGAGCTGGCTGCCCGTGACTGCTGCCGGGGCTGCCCGGGACAGTCCATGAGTTGGCACCAGCGAGAGCCGGAGGTGGAGATGGTGCTGCCAGGGGTGGGGTCACTTGCTTGGGTCTCATGCTGACGGCGCCAGGAGCCCGGTGCATGGGCACAGCTGGCAGGAGCCTGTCCTTGCGTTTGGATCCTCCTGTTTGGGGTTAGCCTGGCCAAGGCAGGCCAGCTGGCATCGCCCGCATTAAATACCCTTCCCCAGGAGACTGGTGTTAGAGTGGCTCAGAGCCCCTGCTGGGGGTGGCGGGGGTGGGGGGACGTGGGCTGCTGGACCCCCGCTGTTCCTCGGTGGCCTCGTGGGGTGGTGCTGGGACAGCTGACACCTGGATGCCCTCGCCAGGGGGGTCCCACAACCCCAGGGGGGTCCCACAGCCCGGCGCTCACTCACCCCTCACTGCCCCAGAGCCTCTGGTAACAGGCCCTGGTCCCCGGCTGCTGGAGCGGAAGGGCAGGGTCCTGGGAGCCTCCAGACAGACCAGGGGCATGGGCTGCGTCCGGGGCCTGCCTTGTAGAGAAGCTGGCCGCCCGCCCGCCCAATGGCCCTGCTCCCTGCTGCTGGGGACGGCACAGCCACCACTTCCGGAGCAGCTCTGCCGGAGCAGCTGGGCCCGGCCCACGCTCCCCCACCCCCACCCCCACCCCCACCCTCACCCCACCCCATGTGCTTCCCTCGGGGCCTCGGCTCTCCACTGTGGATCCCGCTGGGGCTCCCACTTCTGAGCGGAGCTTCGACCCCCCCCCCCCCCACATCCTCAGAGGGAGAGGGTCCAGGCTCTGGCCCCCACCTCCCAGGAGCGGCTGGCCCCTCTGCCCGCCTGAGGAAGGCAGCCGGGCAAGGGCCTCACCCAGGGGCGCTGGCACCAGCCTCACCGGGGGGCTCCCAGGTCCTGCCTCACTCGGAAACCTGGTACACCCCATTTTTGGAAAAGCTTTTTATTGTGGGAAATGGAAGTAGCCACAGAAACAGACAATTTAGTAGAGTGCGTGTTCCAGTTGCTGCCCAGGCAGCACCCCGTCCTGCCGGAAGGAGCCCGCCGTGCGCCCCCTCAGTGAGAGCCCTCGCCAGCAGCTCGGCTGTGGTCCTCCTCGGCCGCCCTCAGCCTTTGCCACGTGTTTACCAGCCACGTGGCTGCCTGGGAGTAGGGCTTCCTGAGGGGCTGGCAGCCCGTGCCAGCTGGGTGTGATGCAGGACCCCGCCTCAGACACCCCCGCGGGGCCCGCCCCACAGCGGGGCTTCCAGAATAGCTCATCGGCTTTCGGAATCTTGTCGGGGCACCCCACCAACGGCCGGGGGGGACGAGGGGAGCAACAAACACCTATCTCTTGGTGCGCGGAGTGGAGTCTCAACTTTGCCACACCAAGGAAGGTGGCGGCCTGGTGGCTGGGAGGCAGCGAGGGCCAGAGGGCGTGTCAGGACACGGGGTGGCCTGAGGGCACTCAGGGGAGGCTCAGGCACGCCTCTGGCCACACGCTGCCGGTGGCAGCGCCAGGGTGGCCCAGTGCCCGCTGTGGGTCAGCACAGGTGGGCCTGCCCGCCCAGCATGTGCTCCTTCGGGGAAGTTATGCTAAGGATTTGCCTCGGTTCTGTGTGCCACTCGGTGAGCTTTTCACTCGGTCAGCCCTATCAGTTCAGAACCCGATACCTCCAGCCCTGTTACCCCAGTCAGCATACGGACCTCTAGGAACCCATAGATCCTCCGAGTACCCGACAATAGCCATGCCATCTTCACGCAGAAAAAAACACACCCACACGTGCATACGCAGCAGGGGTTCGAGAAGGGTTTTCCGTCAATGAGACGCTCCCACGTTAACAACTTTACACTAAAAAGCAGAGAACACCGGGGAGAAGCTTAAGACTCCAACTCGGCTTCTTCCAAGGAAACCTGGCACCCTACCCCAGCCTCTGTTGACCTGGCACCCTACCCCAGCCTCTGTTGACCTGGCACCCTACCCCAGCCTCTGTTGACCTGGCACCCTACCCCTGCCTCTGTTGACTTGGGTCCTAACCAAGTTTCTGTTGACCTGGGAATTCAACCTTCATAAAGAAACCTGGCGCCCTCGCCAGTTTGGCTCAGTGGATGGAGTGTTGGCCTCTGAACTGAAGGGTCCCGGGTTTGATTCTGGTCAAGGACACATACCTTGGTTACATGCTCGGTCCCCAGCCCCAGGTGCAGAGGGGAGGCAACCAATAGATCTGTCTCTCTCACATAGATGTACCCCTCTTTGTCTCTCCCACTCCTCTGTAAGCACCAATGGAAAAATATCCTTGGGCGAGGATTCACAGCACAAACAAAAAAGTAAACGCCAGATTCTTACATAACATTGCAGACGGATCACGAGAATTCTAGTGTTTTCACACTACAGTGTTTTACATAGTACCATATTTTAGAAAGATTAGCTTGTAAGGACATGTAATAATTTCAAAATGCAATAGGTAATTTTAAAGTGTGCCTTTAACATTTATGTAGAACATTTTTTGTACTCATTCAATAGAAACTGGGTAAAGCTAGCAATAAAACTACTGGTCTGTTGCCCTAGCCAGTTTAGCTCGGTGGCTAGAGCACAGGCCTGCAGATGGAAGGGTTCCGGGTTCGATTCTGGTCAAAGGCACATGCCTGGGCTGTGGGCTCAATCCCCAGTGAGGGATATGCGGGGGGCAGCCAATCAAGGATTCTCATCATTGGTGTTTCCCTCTTCCTTCTTCTCTAAAACCAATAAAAATATATTTAAAAAAGCACACACACGAAAACTGGTCAGCGATGTGTTAAGAACTGAGATCTGTCCTTACCATGCTTCACTGGACTGTCACCCAGAGCAGTGGCTCAGGAGTTGGCTCCCCGATCAGATGGGAGTGAGGACAGAGTCTGCAGGGTGGACATTGGGCCCAGGGTGGTCTGAGAGGTCTGGGAGTCCAGCCATGAATTCGATCTTAGCTGAGTCTCGGCACCATCACTGTCCAAGAGAAACCAGAGCGGACAGTAGGTAAAGTGGCGAAACCAGACTTCATTCAGGACTATCGCCACAGGGAAGAGACCTCGTGTAGACCTGAGCTCCCTCTAGCGCGTGGGCAAGTGGGCGCTATAGTCAAAGAGCAGGGCAGCCGTGGTGGGAAATGACTCATCGGGACCCAGGGTAAGGGGCCACTCTGGCCAGCAGGGTTCTGGGGGAAGGTGCCCACAGGGACCAGAGCCCCCCGTCGGTGGAGGCTGAGGAGCCGCGTGGATGCGGAGGGCGATCTGGTCTAGCTGCAGCAGCCCCGCACGGCGCTTTGTGAGGCGGGTGCACCGAGACAAAGGTGGGAAACGCCTTCAGGGAGAGCATCTTTGCTGGACTTCAAACCTTGGCCACATCTTCTCTGGGTGAAATGAATGCCCCTAAAGTCAGCTCCCTAAAGCAGGATTCGCAGGCAGCACCCCACTTACTACAGAAGCCAGCGGGGATTTCTCTTTGGACACTGTCGCCTCCTTTGGATACTTGTGGGCAAGCTCACTCGGCGTCTGTGTCGCCCCCCCTGTGCAGGCACATGTACACGTGCGAAGTAACCACCCCCGACGTTAAAACATAGAGCGTGGCCCTCTTCCATTCCTCCTTAACACCTATAAGCAACACTGATCAGAGCATCCTCAGCACAGAGTCCCGTCCCCCATTCAGAATGATCTCTAATTAATTTTTTAATTCCTTAAAAATGAACATCTTAACACACCAGCAGGGATACACACACACACACACACACACACACACACACATACACACTAGGGGCCAGGTGCACAAAATTCGTGCACTGGGGGTGGGTGATCCCTCAGCCCAACCTGCCCCCTCACACATACTGGGAGCCCTCAGGGGATGTCCTACTGACCACTCCCCCTCAGCCTGCCCAAGGCCTAAAGCCTCTGGCCGAGGCTTTATCACCCTGCAATAGGGCCGATGGCTGGCTCCATCCCAGCCACACTCCGCCATCCCTGGCATGGGCCTTTGCCCCAGCCAGCTTGTGCCCAGCTAATAGGGGCCTCGGTCCTGCCCCCACAGCCCAGGCCTTCTCCCTGGCCAGTGCACACTGGCTGCCTCGACCCCCCCCCCCCAGCCCTGGCTGATTTGGCCCCCCCCACACAGCCTGGGCCAGCTGGGCCCTGCCCCCTGCAGCCCGGACCACCTCGGGGCCAGTGCTTGCTTACTGGCTCTGCCCCGTCTCCTGATTGGCTGATGGGCATGGCTGATGGGCATGGCTGGTGGGGGATGTAGCCAAGGTTTGGTCAATTTGCATATTACTCTTTTATTAGATAGGACTAGAGGCCCAGAGCATGAAATTCATGCATGGGTGGGGGGGCGAGGTCCCTTAGCCCGGCCCACAACGATGCAAGCATTCCACACCGGCCTGGCCAGATGCCCTCCGCAGCCAGGTGGAACGCCGTGGCGATGAAGCAAGTATTCCACCAGGCTGCCCCCTCACCCCCAACAAGGCTGGGGGACTCTGTTGGGGCTGTGAGGACTGGGTGCTGCCATCTTGGGCTATGGGCGCTGCCATCTTTGTGGCAGAGTGATGGCCAATTTGCATGTTCCCTCTTTATTAGATAAGAATGTTTTTCTTGACGTCAGACAGAGGAAGGGAGAGAAAAATATCGATCGGCTGCCTCCTGCAAGCCCTCTACTGGGATCCAGCCCGCATTCCCAGCATGTGCCCCGACTGGGAACCAAACCCACGACCTATCAGTGTCTGTAACGACCCCTTCAACTATTGAGCCATGCCAGCTGAACGATTTCATTTATTTTAACACATATTTTTATTGATTTCAGAGAAAGAAAGAGGGAGGGAGAGAAACACCAATGCTGAGAGAGAATTATGGATCAGCTGCATCCTCTACACCCCTAATGGGGATCAAGCCTGCAACCCGGCCCTGTGCCCCGACCAGGAATTGAACTGTGACCTCCTGCCTCATAGATGGACACTCAACCTCTGAGCCACACCAGCCGAGTATATTTTTCTTAAGTTTGTTGTGGAGAGTATTACAGATGTCCATTTCCCCGTTTCCCTCTCCATCCACCTCCCACCCCAGCCCTGTCTCTCCCCTGTCTACTGTCTATGAACATATGCCTATAAGTTCTGGATTCATCTCATCCTACCTTCCCTCCACCTTCACTCCATGTCTATGGATCTGTTTATTCGTCAGTTTATTTGGTTCATTGGATTCCATATGAGTGAGATCACGTGATTCTTTTCTTTCCCCCACTGGCTTACTTCGCTCAGCAGGGTACTCTCCAGCTCCCTCCAGGCTGTCTCAACGGGTACGAGTTCCTTATTTTTTACTGCTATTTAGTAATCCACGGCGTAAATGTACCACAGCTTTTTCCCTCTCGTCTACTGATGGGCACTCGGGCTGTTTCCAGATCTCGGCTGTTGCACACAACGCTGCTATGAACACAGGGCTGCACTCATTCATTCTGATTGGCGCCTAAGGATTCATAGGATATTCCTAGAAGGGGGATGGCTGGGTCAAATGGCAGTTCCATTTTCAATGTTTGGAGGCTGCTCCGTATTGTTCCCCACAGTGGCCGCACCAGCCCCCACCCCAGCAGCAGGGCACAGGGTTCCCTCTTCTCCACACCCCGCCAGCCCTTGTGGTTTGTTGACTTGCTGAGGGGGGCCCTCCAGGCGGTGAGGGCTGATGGACACTGTGATTGTAATTTGTATCTCTCTGCTCATTGGTGGCCTCATTGGCCATCTGTGCAACCTCGGGGCTACTTCCTACAGAACGGGCTCCAGACCCGGACTAGCTGCCAGAGGCCTGTTACCAAACGCACCCCTCAAACACTTTCCTCCCCAGTCCTCAGCCACCTGGCCCAGCCTGCCCGGCTCCTGCTGCCCACTGTCCTGCCGCCTCCCCACCTCCGCCCAGGAGACCTGGGCTCTGGGTCAGTAGGCAGCCACTCTGGCCTGCGTCCATGTGGTGCTGGGGACAGGGCCTACCCTGTGCCATCTGCCTCTATTCCCAGTAACCTTTGCAGGTGCACTGAGGGCACCAGTTCCCGACAGCGGCTCCTGGGAAAGGCGGACCATCGCTGCACCCGTGCACCTGTGTGTGCGAGTGCGTGTTTTGCGTGTGTGTGTGTGTATGTGTGTGTGTGCGCGTACACACCTGTCTGACCTTGGCCCAGCCTGCGCCGGGCTGGAAATGACAGCTGTTCTGGTCCCACGTATACTGCCTGGAGTGTGGCCAGCCTGCAGGAAGAAGCAGAGGTCGGAGGAGGGAAAGTGGACCCTCCACAGGCTGGCTCTCACCTCATAAATACCCATGGGCTGAAGGCAGGGCCCCCCGAAGCAGACACACGCACCATGGGGCGCCCGGAGCTGGCTGTCTTAGGCCTGGCCTACTGCTTGGCAGTAGTGAGCGCAGCAAAGGTAAGCGAGAGCCCAGTGGACTCAGCAGGACCCCGGCCTGGGACCTGGGACGGCACCGCAGAGGGGGCAGGCAGGTGGGGCGCTGGCACATACAGCCCCCGAGAGCCCACACCAGCCCAGCGCTTTCCTGGCCCTTCCTCTGGGCCCCTGCCTTTGCGCTCACACCATGGCGCCACACAGCTGACAGCCAGGACACCCACGAACTCGAACGTCAGAGACCACGAGCAAGGGCTGGGCCGGGCGCTCCCCAGGGCACAAGGGGCACTCAGGCCAACACAGACATGGCACCCTGTCCCCACAGCCCCAGAGTCACTGGCGCCCTCAGGACTGATGTGCGGATCCGCCTGGGCCTCCGGGGCCCTCGGCTCTCCCTCTGCCCGGGGATGGCCATGGCCCGGCTCAGAAGGGCGCCTGGTCCTGAGCAGACCCGGCGTTTGCCATCACAGCCCCAGCGTCAGAACAGGAATCTGGGACCTTGGTCTAGTTCAACCTGGAGCCCAGAGCACAGCCCCTGAGATGGGGTGACACCCACATGCTGGCCAGTGGCCAGTGCCTTCCAGGGGGAGTCGGGAGTCTCGGGGCACCTACAGGATTCCTCCCCTTGGGGGCCCTGCCAGAGGTGAGGAGTGGGGCTGCCTCAGGAACCCACAGCTCCAGGCAGGCGTGACTAGGGGCCCCACGCCCCACCCTGCTGCTGTTCCTCCACCCCTCACCCCTGCTGTCCCTGGGACCTGTCCTTGTCCCCCAGAAGTTCAGAGCCTGGCCCTGGGCCCTCTGCCACCAAGAGGTCCCTCTCTTTCTTTGGGAGAGCCCTTTTCTGGAGCCTGAAGGAACCGGGTTATTTCTACGCGGCTCCAGCAGCCGTACCGCCTTCCACACACACACCCCTCACACATACACACTGCCCACAGGGCCTGGGTCCATATGCCCTTGGCCCTCCCTGCTGGCCCCTCAGGCTGACCTCAGTCACACAGAAACACCTATGTGAGGGGACCCACTTCCCCAGGCAGACCTGGTCCTCCGACCCTTCCCAGCAGCCACAGAGGCGAGTAGGAAAAATGCCTGTAGGCCTGGCACTAGAGGGTCATCCTGAGAGGGGAGAGAGAGAGAGAGAGAGAGTACCTGGTCCCTTCTCTCCAATTCCAGCAACCGCCTCCCAACCTGCCTGGGCCTGACGTGGGGTGCGGGGCTGGCCTGCCCTTGCACACCTGGAACCCAGCACAGGGGAGAGCTGGGAAGCTGCCACCTGCCACAGCCACCAGGGCAGGTGGGGGCAGCATGGAGGGCAGGAGCCTGGCTCTGACCACACAGCTGTCCCAGCAGGGCCACCTCGAGAGGGAAACTATTCCCTCCAGGGACAGGGTAGACGAGCACCGGGCCAGGCTCTGGGCGGATGGGGACTGTGGGCCCCTGGGGGGCCAGCTCAGTGAGGGGGCTGGACACGCAGCAGAGGCTCCGATGGCCTGAAAGGGCAGAGAGGGGGCCTTTCCCAGCAGGGAGCACAGGCTCACAGGACGGGGAGGAGAAGAAAGGCCCCCCACTCCGGAGCTCACAGCTGGGCAGGAAGCTTTCAGTGCCCACGAATGGCTACTACTGCCGACAGCTGGACAGGCTAACAGGCCCAGCAGGACACACTGTGGCCACCTGTCTTACAGACAGGGAAACTGAGGCTCACGGTCACAGCTAGGTCAGAATCCAAACCTCCCCCCGCCTCTTGCCTTGTGGGAAGGCTGTGCTGAGCAGAAACATGCCTACCTGTTAAAGCAGCCTCCTCTGAGGTTCAGGGGCACAGCCTCCCCGGGGGTGGGGACGGGGGTGGGGACAGGGGCAGGCAGCAAGCTGCTCCTCAGTAACACGAGCAGGCTAGTGCCCCCACCTTGAAGCTGTGTCTGGGCCCCTAGAACCTGCTGGGGTCGCCCCACCCCACTGGCCCGCCCAGCCTGAGCCCCTGAGCCTGGCCCCCCCTGAGTTTGCCCTCTCCCCAGCTGGGCGCAGTATACACAGAAGGAGGCTTCGTGGAGGGTGTCAACAAGAAGCTTGGCATCTTGGGCATCGGCGGCAACTCCGTGGACATCTTCAAGGGCATCCCCTTTGCCGCCCCACCCAAGGCCCTGGAGAACCCCCAGCGGCACCCCGGCTGGCAAGGTGGGAGTGGGGGGAGTGTGCTGGGCTGGCCCTGTGCCTGGGGTGGCGGGTGGGGCATGTCTGAGAGGATTCACTGCTCCATCCTGGTGACTACACCAAGTGCGGGAGGACCCGCTCCGTAGCCACTCACACTTCTGAATCCTCCGCAAAGCGCCACCTGCTAGAGCTAGTTCCCCCTCGATCCCTGCTCCTCTACTGACTGTTGGGAACTCAGTTCCTCCTTTATCCTCTGCCCCACTTCGCCAACTGTCAGTCCGAGCCCCTCTGCCAGTGGCTGCACCTTACTGGACCTCGGGCGCTAGACAGAGAAGCCATGAGAAATTGTGGGAGTAGAGAGAATCTTTACTGTAAAGCTAATGGCCATGTAGCCACTGCTAACAAGGAGCTATTAGACAAGACAGTGCTTCAAAGCAAAGCCCCACAGAGCAGGGAGCCGCACACCCGCTGGCTAACAACACATCTTCCCCTCAAAGAAGTAGCCTCCTGCATAGGAGCTAGTTATACAGGAGCCATCCTTCGAGCTGCAGCCTCGCCTGCTGGTCACAACCTTATACCACTCACACAAAAGGCTTTTTGCCGGTCTTTTGGGTTACAGAAGAGCATGCGTGCACATGGCACACACTGCGACCTTGTACTTCCATACAACCCTTGCATACCCTGATTAAGATTCCCACACTGAGAGTGGCCTGGAATATCCGGCGTACTCGGAATAGGGTCCTCAGAGGCCACCATCCTCACGCCAGCCCCCCTGGTCACTCACAGGGACCCTGAAGGCCAAGGACTTCAAGAAGCGATGCCTGCAAGCGACTATCACCCAGGACAACACCTATGGCTCTGAGGACTGCCTCTACCTCAACATCTGGGTCCCCCAGGGCAAGAAGGAAGGTGTGCCCCCCCCCATGCCCTTCAGTTCCCTAAATCTGCAGAAAGTGCCCAGGCAGCCAGAGGCCCAGACCTGTCCTACCCCTTGGGTGTGTGGGCTCCAGAGCTAAAAGTCCCTGAAACAAGCACCCAGAGAGGATGGGGAGGGGACAGCTGGGATCACTGGGCCTGCTTCCTGCCTCAGTTTCCCGGAACCTGCCTGTCATGATCTGGATCTACGGAGGAGCCTTCCTCATGGGTTCTGGCCAAGGGGCCAATGTCCTCAAAAACTACCTTTACGACGGGGAGGAGATGGCCACACGGGGCAACGTCATCGTGGTCACCTTCAACTACCGCGTCGGGCCGCTGGGCTTCCTCAGCACTGGGGACGCCAACCTGCCAGGTGTGCCGGGCACCTTGGGCTGGGGGTGAGGGAGCTGGTGGGGAGGGGGCACTTCAGCACCTCTTGATCCCAATCAACTCCTCACAGCACCTGGAAAATTCCAGGATTCTATTCCCAGAGTTAGGAACCTGGAAGTGGACAGTGAGACACAGAGATCCATTGGCAGCTGTAGCGAGAGAAGAGGCTGACAGCCAGCCAGGCAGGGACCCAGGGAGACCAGGGAGTGGGGACAGGGACCCAGGGAGACCAGGGAGTGGGGACAGGGACCCAGGGAGACCAGGGAGTGGGGACAGGGGACGAGGGAGAGGCAGGAAATGAGACACTGAAGTGGTGACTCAGGAGACACAGAGCCGTAGGACAGGCAGATAAGAGGGAGAGAGATGGGCAAACTGGCCCTCCTGCTCCTGGTCCCCAGCCTGAGCCCCACACCCCTTCCAGCACCTCATTCCACAGCCTCCTGGGACCTGCCTTGAGCCATCCTGAGGCTTGACGGGTCTATACATGGAGGCAGCTCTCCGCCCACCCCAGTCCCTCATGGGCTCCCCCACCCGCCACAGGTAACTTCGGCCTTCGGGACCAGCACATGGCCATTTCATGGGTGAAGAGGAACATTGCAGCCTTTGGGGGAGACCCCGACAACATCACCATCTTTGGGGAATCTGCCGGGGGTGCCAGTGTCTCTCTGCAGGTCTGGGGACCCTGGAAGGGCGGGCCTTCTTCCTAGGGTGTTGGTGGGAACTGGAGGGAGTTGATAGGGGTTGGGGGAGCTGATGGGAACTGGGGAAGCTGACAGGGACTGAGGGGGACTGGGGAGCTGATGGGGGCTGGGAACTGATGGGGCTGGAGAGCTGATAGGGCTGTGTGGAACAGCATGAAGCTAACAGTCTGGCTGTCCTTGGTGGAGCCTGGGTGGACAGGAGAGGTGAGGCCATGGTGACAGGACCTCTGTGTGTCGCAGACCCTCTCTCCCTACAACAAAGGCCTCATCCGGCGAGCCATCAGCCAGAGCGGCGTGGCGCTGACCCCCTGGGCCATCCAGAAGGACCCTCTGTCTTGGGCTAAACAGGTAAAGGGGAGCTGCGGTGGGGGAAGAGCTTGTGTTACCTCCTTTCCACGCCCTGTCCTGGACCCCATCCCTCTCTGCCCCACTCTGGCCTCAGCTATGTGTCTTACCCCCAACCCCCCAGATCGCCAAGAAGGTGGGCTGCCCCCTGGACGATACCGCCAGGATGGCCAAGTGTCTGAAGGTCACCGACCCCCGGGCGCTGACGATGGCCTATAAGTTGCCCCTGGCGGGCTTGGAGTGTGAGTGGGGGCTCCCCATGGGGGAATGGCCATACTCCCAAAGGAGCAAGGAAGTGCCGGGTTTGAGGGCTGGCCCTGTGTGGAGGGCGCTCATCCTTGGGTCCTGACGCCTTTGGGAAACTGATGCATATTTGGGCCACCCCCAACCATGCCACACACAGTCACTTGCACCCAATTTTAAGGAACAGACCAAGTGCCATTGGACTAGAGGACTGATCCCTCTCTCTTCTACTCACTAACTCACTCACCGCCGCCTGCACGCCTGCTGCTCTGCTCCCCACCAGACCCCTTGCTGCACTACCTGGGTTTCATCCCTGTCGTCGACGGAGATTTCATCCCCGACGACCCCATCAACCTTTTCGCCAACGCGGCCGACGTCGACTACATCGCCGGCACCAACAGCATGGATGGCCACATCTTTACCACCATTGACATGCCCGCTGTTGACAAGGACAAGCTGACTGTCACGGGGTGAGTAGGGCACAGGGCCCATGGTGTGCCTGGGGGCCTCTTGGGGGAGGTTTCAGCTGAGGGAGGAGGCCAGCAGGTGTAATGCGCCATCTCCAGGTCCCTGGCAGGAGGTTGTGTGTGTGTGTGTGTGTGTGGGGGGGGGAATGCCTTCTGTGGCCTCGGGTCCAGGGTCCAGTGCCGGCTTGTCCCTACAGGGAGGACTTCTTTAAGCTGGTCAGTGGGCTCACCTTCACCAAGGGGCCCAGAGGTGCCAATGCCACCTTTGACCTCTACACGGCACCCTGGGCAGAGGACTCCTCTCAGGAGGCCAAGAAGAAGACGGTGGTGGACTTTGAGACCGACGTCCTGTTCCTGATGCCCACGAAGATGGCTGTGGCCCAGCACAGAGCCAGCGCCAAGTGAGGGCCGGGGCAGGGGAGGCCCATCTGGGTCATGCATCTGCTCAGCAAGGCCTCCCTGGTGGGCGGCTCAGGGGGCCTGGGGAAAGCCGCGATGGGGTCCAGTGGTGCCTGTACCATCTGCCTGGCCCAGGCCTGAGGAGACTTGAGAAGGCCCCTCCTTACCTCCCAGCTCAGGGGCTTTTACAGAGCCCTCCTCAGCCCTCTGGCCTCCCCTGGAGCCCCTCAGCCTGCCTGCCTGCCTTCCCCATGCTGAAGGGGATAGAATGGAGGATGGTGGTCTCTGCTGTGAATTTGGAGTTTGCCAACATTCACACCAATTTTGGCCTCCGGCCATCTGGTCAACCTCCAGTGACAACAAAACCTAAATTAGGGATGCTGAAACGGAAGGGCGAGAAAGCGATGCCTATGAAGTGAAGGCAGAAAGCTTTAAAGCAACTAAGCAGTATACTGGTCTCTAATTGCTGAGTTAGTGCCTCTGAGATAAATGCCTGTCCCATCTGATGAAGGACACAAATTCTTTTGCAGAAGAAAAGGAAGGAAAATGTCTCAATTTGTAGAACCCACAATCCCACGGCTTTCCCTTCTGGTGCAGGGACCCAGGTCTCCCCTGAGTCGGAGGATTTCCTGGCCCTGCCTTCCTCTCCCCATGGCCTCCCTCCAGGGCCCAACTCTGGGTGGGCAGCCCAGGTGAGCTCCCTGCCAACCTCGGCCGTGTCCCTCCCCTCCACAGGAGTGCCCGGACCTACACCTACCTGTTCTCCCACCCCTCTCGCATGCCAGTCTATCCCAGCTGGGTGGGCGCCGACCATGCCGATGACCTTCAGTACGTGTTTGGGAAGCCCTTCGCCACGCCCCTGGGCTACCGGCCCCAAGACAGGACTGTCTCCCAGACCATGATCGCCTACTGGACCAACTTTGCCCGGACTGGGTAAGGCGGGTGAGGCTGGGCAAGGGCTCCTGCCACTTGGGCCCACATGCCTGTCCCCTCGCTTACACATAAACTCCCTGAGCCTCAGTACCCACCTCTGTGTGTGAGGATAGGTGGTACTGGCTGGGTCCTGCCTGGTTTGGCTCAGTGGATAGAGCCTGGGCCAGTGTACTGAAGGGTCTCCAGTTTTATTCCTGCCAAGGGCACATACCTCCTTGCAGGCTCAACCTCCAGCCGTGGTCGGGCCTATTGCAGATGTCTCTCTCTCACATCAATGTTGCCCTCTCTCTGTCTCTCCCCCTCCTTTTCACTCTCCATTGAAATAAATAAAATAATATCTCTGGTGCAGGTTAAAAACAAAGGAAGCGAGGGAGGGTTGGGGAAGGCTGGCTGGGCCTCAGGACACCCACATGCCCAGCCAGTGGCCAAGATACAGGGAGGTGCCTGGTGATTCGGGTCAGCATGGAAGCCTCCCGTGAGCCCTCAGACCTCACACAGCCTTTCTCTCATGTGCAGGGACCCCAACCAGGGCCACTCGGCTGTGCCCACCCAGTGGGATCCCTACACCCAGGAAAGCGGCAACTACCTGGAGATTAACAAGAAGATGGACGGCCAGTCCATGAAGCAGCACCTGAGGAGCAGCTACCTGCAGTTCTGGACCCAGACCTACCAGGCCCTGCCCACCGTGACCGAAGATGGGGCCACCCCTGTGCCCCCCGTGGACGACTCTGATGCCGCCCCCTCCCCCCCCTCGGACGACTCTGAGGCTGCCCCCCTCCCCCCCTCGGACGACTCTGAGGCCGCCCCTGAGCCCCCCACTGGTGACTCTGAAGGGGCTCAGATGCCCACAGTGATTGGATTCTAAAGTCCTTGCCCAAAAGGCCACAGGTGGGACCCAGGGAGCCCACCTCCTGCCCCAGCTCTTCCTGAATAAAGCCGCATCTCTCTCTGGCAACCCGCTCTGCCCTCATGACCACTGCCACCCGCCAGGTCTCTGTCCATGTTCAGCTCCAGGAGTGGGTGCCTCCTCAATTCAGAGGAGGAAAGAGGGTCAGAGGAAGGTCAGCCCTAAGTGGGGAGCAGGCCCCTTGGGCATTTGCCTCTGGACCAGTGGGCCGAGCCTCAGCTACATCCTCAGGGTGCAGGGAGTGGGCTCAGTGTAAACGGGGTCTGGGAATGGCCCGAGAGAAACACATTCACCTCCAGCGGGTTCCCAGCAGAGACAGTAACATCCCGCAGGCTCAGAGCAGAGGGTACCAGGGTTGGACATTGGGTGCCCCCGGCAGGGCCAGGTTGCTGCCCGCTGGCTCTGACAGATTCTGGAAGGGAGTGGGAGGTAGAGGTGAGACGCAGGGCCATGGCCACCCCAGCAAGGTCTGGGACGCAGCACCTCCTGCACTGAGGCTCCTCCATCCTGGCCTCACCTGGCCCGGGCGGTAGGCACTGCGCACAGCCCATTGTAGACAGTTACTAGGCCCCAAGAGAGGTCATGTGCCCCAGGCCCTCACAGCAAGGACTCAAACCCAGGTCTGAGACTCCAAAGCTCACCATGTAGGGTTGCTGGGGGTCAGGGGGAGGACTTTCTTCCACCTTCCCATTCTTTAGTCCCCCAGGGGCATAGTGAGGGCTCAGAGGAGGGAAGATTCCTGAGAGCGGGCCACTCTGATGCCCATAGTCCAGTGTTTCCCTGGCCAGGTGGTGGGTACAGCGGGCAGTGCTGGTGTTGTTCCGCCCACCCTCCCTGCCCCATCCTTCCACCTCCCCCACCAGAGGTTCCCATCACCCACCTCCCCATTCCACAACCACAGCACAGACCTGGACAATGTGGGCAGCCAGCCAGGGGCTGCGGGCTCTCAGGCCTCCAGCCCGTCTACCCTCAGGACAGTGAGTCTAAACTGGTGACTGCTCGAGACTGGGACCTCAGACTTCACAGCCCTGGGATCATCTGGGCCAGGGGAGCCAGGGGGCAGGAATCACCACTTGTATCCTGCAACCACATTCACCTGGGAACCCTCAGACCACATGCCCGCAGAGCAAGGGGGTGTTCCAATGCCGGGTCCTGGGAGAAATGAACCCTGGGAGGAGCTGCAGCTCCTGGTTCCCAGGGCCCAGCTGTCGCCTTAAATAAGCAGCATCACAAATCCTGCCCTGTGGCTGGTTCAGCACGGCCAGGGGTGAACCTGACAGGGGGAGTGAAAGATTAAAGTAGACAGACAAGAGAATAAAGTGGGGGCTAGGTGGGATGCTGCTCTCTGATGGAGAGACAGTGCCACAGCCTGTAAGCCAAGTCTTTATTTCATAGCCAGATCCCACCAGGCAAAGTGCTCAAGATGTTTGCATTGTTCTCTCGGGTTTGGAATCTACTCAATTCCATGCACCTGAACTCTGTCAAGCTTTGTTTTGTCAGCACTGGCTGCACCTCCACAGCCTATATCACTTAGCCATGGGGATCACAGGTTTGGACCATAATGTCAAGCTTAAACCATAACCATTGGCTGTAATTGTGCTGGGACTTGCACGTGACTTTGCCACGAGAGGACCTGCCCTCTCATTAGTCCGAGGTTTGAACCTATCCAAACGCTGTAGCTGCTCTCCACACTTCCCCAGATACAATGCTGCTGGGGGGGCCTTCCCAGGACAGGGTTTCCAGAGGGTTCCAATTTGGTTAAGGAAAGCCTGGCTCCTGGAGGACAGAATGCGAAGTCACCCGACAGAGGCCACTGGCCAGTCCTCCCCGCCTCGCCTTCCCAGTGAGAGGCTTAAATCTGTCCACAATCCCCCACTTAGTGCTGGTGGGTTCCTGTCTGAACTTGAAATCCACGAATTCCTCCTCGAAGGCAGCAGAAACCATAAGCCCAGCCACACTCCCCCTCTTTCTCCAAAGGCAGGCAGCCCAGTCCTGGGTCAGGAATTGGTCCCTGCAACTGTTATTTTTTAAAAACCTGGGTCAGCCCTAACCTGTTCTGCTCAGCAGATGGAGCATTGGCCTGAGGACTAAGGGGTCCTGGGTTCGATTCTAATCATAGGCACATTTCTGGGTTGTGGTTCAGTCCCTGGTATGGGACTTACAGGAGGCAGCTGATCAATGATTCTCTCTCGTCATTGATCTTTCTATTTCTCCCTCTCCTTTCTTCTCTGAAATCAATAAAAATATATTTTTAAAAAACCCTTGGGGTACAATATACTTAACAGAAAATACTCTAGTTTAGCAATTTGTAAGACTTCTACTCAGTGATATTAATTGCAATCACACTAATATGCAACCGTCACCACTCCGTAGTTCCAAAACTTTGCCTCGCTCCAAACAGGAACTTTGTACCCTTTCCGCAGTAATTCCCATCCCCACAGTCCTGTTAATATATTCTACTTCCTGTCTCAATCTATTTGCCTATTCAAAATATTTCTGTCACTTTTTTTAATTGATTTTATTTTTAGGGAGGAAAGAAGACAGAGAAACATGGATCTGATAGACACTCTAGAGGCCCAGTGCTCAAAATGCATGCACTGATAGATCCCCAGGCCTGGCAGGTGTCCAGGGCCAACCAGGGCCTCCACCCCACCCAACCCCCCTCCCACCTCCTGCCCATACCCTCACCCCCTGTTGTCTGCCAACCAGAGCCTTCGTTCATTCTGCACCGCTCCCTGGTGGTCAGTGCACGTCATAGCAAACTGTCAAACTCCCAGTAGGTCAAACTCCCATGGGAACAATTTCCACATTAGCCTTTTATTACAGAGGATGGATCGGCTTCCTGCTGCACGCCCCCTACTGGGGATTGCGGCCTGCAGGTGCTTTGACTGGCAATGCAAAGGGCGACCTGTGGGCGCATGGGAAGATGCTCAACCAACTGAACCAAGCTGGCCAGGCTATTTGGTTTATTTTACTTTGAAAATGTGGATATTTTGTATTTCAGAGAGGAAGGGAGCAGGAGAGAGAGCCAGACACATCCATGATGAGAGAGAACCATTGATTGGCTGCCTTCTACACACACACTACTGGGAATCAGGCCCACAACCCGGGCACAGGCCCCTGACTGGAATCGAGCCCGGGACCCTTCAGTCCACAGATGGAACCACTGAGCCAAACCGGCTAGGGCCTCTGTTATCTATGATTTATTTTTAAATTTGATTTTATTGTTGGTGTCTGCCATTTCCCCCTTATCCCCTTCTCCACCCAGCTCCCACTCCACACCACCTCAGGCCAGCCCCTGTCTATTGTCTGTGTCCAGGCGCCCTGCACAGAGGCACATAAATTCTGGATTCATCTCTTCCCGCCCTCCCTTCACCTTCACTCCCAGATCTGTCCTTCTGTTCCATTTGTCCATGTCTATGGATCCGTTTATTCGTCAGTTTATTTGGTTCATTGGATTCCACGTGAGTGAGATCACGTGATACCTGTCTTTCCCCCACTGGCTTACTTCGCTCAGCAGGGTACTCTCCAGCTCCCTCCCGGCTGTCTCAACGGGTACGAGTTCCTTCTTTTTTACTGCTATTCAGTAATCCACGGTGTAAATGTACCACAGCTTTTTCCCTCTCGTCTGCAAATGGACATGTGGGCTGTTAACAAACCCCCTTTGCTCCCCGGTCCTCAGCCACCCGGCCCAGCCTGCCCGGCTCCTGCTGCCCATGTCCCGCCACCTCCCCACCTCCGTCCGGGAGAGCTGGGCTCTGGGTCAGAGGCAGCCAGCGTGGCCGGTGTCTGTGGATCTATGTGGTGGAGTAACGTCAGAAGGGCTGTGGCCTGCGTACAAGCACCGGCTCCTGGTAGTGAAATGTGAGGGACCAGGTGAAGGGCCGTTGTCCGGGGAGGGCTCTGCTGTCCCCTGGCCCTGAACGCACCCCCATCCCTGGAGAAGGCAGTGCTGCCAACGCCACAAAGGCAGGAACCCTGGGCATTGTCCACAGAGCTCCCTCTGGTTCCCCAGTGAGACTCGCTCCCTGAGCCACCCGCTCCCTTCTGCTCTCACACACTCTGCTCAGCTCCCCTCCCTCTGTCTCTCTGTGTCCCCATTATCTCTGTCTCTCCCTCTGTCTGTCTCTCCCTCTGTCTGTCTCTCCCTCTGTCTGTCTCTCCCTCTGTCTGTCCCCCTCCCTGTCTCTCCCTCTGTCTGTCCACCTCTCTGTCTCTCTGCTGTGCCCCATGCTTTCCTCAGAGAAGCCACCAGGCTGGGAGGAGCCCCCTCCCTCCCCACCTGTGCCCCCCTGAGCCTCCAGGCCTGCTCCCAGGGCTGCTGGTGCTGAGTGTGAGGTGTGCCCCCCCCCTGAGGGCAGGATCACCCACCCTGTGCCGCTCTGGGTCCCACACCCAGCTCAGACTGCTCACCAGTGGGCCCTCGGACCCAGGCTCAGCCTCGTGGCTGCCCAGGAGCACACAGCCCTCTCTGTCCCAAAGACACACGCCCATGCCCTATGACCTCCCTTTGCTGAGCTCCGGAGCTTGAGGTGGGGGCCAGGCAGGGCCTGGAGGGAAGCGTGCCCACTTCTCTGAGGGTGAGCCCAGGCCTTTGTCAATGAGCCACCATTCAGGGCACTGTGCACCCAGCTGAGTCCCTGTAGCCCCTGGCCTGGGCCCCCTGACTATTCCCGGTAACCGGCCCAGGTGCACTGCGGGCACCAGGCACCCGGATCACCAGGTCCTGGGAAAGGCGGACCGTCCCTGCACCCGTGCACACATGCATGAGTGTGTGCATGTGTTTTTATGTGTGTGTACGCATCTCCATGACCTTGGTCCAGCCTAAGCCCGCCTGGAAAAGGCAGCTATTGTGTGTGTGTGTGTCTCTGCCCGCACCTGCATGAACTTGGCCGTGAGCCCACTAGGCAAATGGCAATGGCAGCTAGGCAAGCGTGTATGTGTGTCTGAGTGCATGTGCCCACACCTGCATGAGCTTGGCCCAGAGCCTGGCTAGAAAGCACAGCTATCCTGCCTGATAGAAGGGGCAGGGGGAGGAGGAAGGGAAGGGAACCAGCCACAGGCATCTGGCAGCTCCGGCTCCCGGATATCTCCCGGATGAGTCCTGTCCCATAAATACCCATGCACAGAGGCAGGGCCCCCAAAGCAGTCACACGTACCATGGGGCGCCCAGAGCTGGCTGTCTTAGGCCTGGCCTGCTGCTTGGCAGTAGTGAGCTCAGCAAAGGTAAGCGAGAGCCCAGGGGACATGGCAGGAGTCTGTCTGCTCCCCTAACCCGGCCTGGGACCAGGGACGACAGTTCTAGGGGGGGGATAGGCAGGTGGGTCCCTGGCACAAAGAGCCCCTGAGAGCCCACACCCAGCCCAGCCCTTTCCTGGCCCTTCCTCTGCGCTCCTGCCTTCACACTCACACCATGGCACCGAGCAGCTGACAGCAAGGACACCCATAAGCTGTCCCCGGAGCCCCAGAGTCACTGGAGCCCTCAGGGCCGATCTGCGGATCTGCCTGGGTCTCCAGGGCCCTCGGTCTCCCTCTGCCCGGGGATGGCCATGGCCCTGCTCAGTAGGGCGCCTGGCCCTCAGCAGGCTCGAAGATTGCCCATCACAGGCCCAGCGTCAGAACAGGAGTCTGGAGCACCATCTAGTTCAACCTGGAGCTCAGAGCACAGTCACTGAAAGGGGGTGACACGCCCCTGCTTGCCAGTGGCCGGTGTTCTCCAGGGGGAGTGGGGAGCCTCGGGGCACCTACAGAATCGCCTCCCTCAGGGCCCTGCCAGGGGTGAGGAGCAGGGCTTCCTCAGGACCCACAGCTCCAGGCAAGCGTGACTAGGGGTCCCACCTGGAGGCTGTCTGGACCCCTAGAGCCTACTAGGGTCACCCCATCCTACTGGCCCACCCAGCCTGCACCCCCTGAGCCTGCCCTCTCCCCAGCTGGGCGTGGTGCACACGGAAGGGGGCTTCGTGGAGGGCGTCAACAAGAAGCTCGGCTTCTTGGGCATCGGCGGCCGCTCTGTGGACGTCTTCAAGGGCATCCCCTTCGCTGCCCCACCCAAGGCCCTGGAGAACCCCCAGCCGCACCCTGGCTGGCAAAGTAGGAGTGGGGGTGGGTGCTGGACTGGCCCTCTGTCTAGGGTGGTGGGTGGGGCCAAAATCTTGACCTACAGCCCCTCTGGTCACCCACAGGGACCCTGAAGGCCAAGGACTTCAAGCAGCGATGCCTTCATGTCACTCTCACCCAGCTGAACACCGGGGCTCCGAGGACTGTCTCTACCTCAACATTTGGGTCCCCCAGGGCCAGGAGGAAGGTGCACCCCCACCCCAGGCCCTCCCGCTCTCTGAATGTGCAGAAAGCACACAGGCAGCTAGAGGCCCAGCCCTGCCCTGCCCCTCAGTCTGGGAATCTGAGGCAGAAAGCAAGCCCAGTGACCCCAGCTATACCCTAGTTAATCCTCCTGGGTCCTTGTTTCAGCGAATCTCCAGAGCTGAAATTCACTGAAACAAGCACCCAGCGGGAATGGGGAGGTGACAGCTGGGGTCACTGGGCCTGCTTCCTGCCTCAGTTTCCCAGAACCTGCCTGTCATGATCTGGATCTTCGGAGGAGCCTTTTTCTTTGGGTCCGGCCAAGGGTTAAACTTCTTTAGTGACTACCTGTACGACGGGGAGGAGATCGCCACACGGGGCAACGTCATCGTGGTCACCTTCAACTACCGCGTCGGGACGCTGGGCTTCCTCAGCACTGGGGACGCCCACCTGCCAGGTGTGCCGGGCGCCTGGGGCCGGTGGGAGGGAGCTGGTGGGGGCCCTTCAGCATCACATTCTCCTGACAGTCTCCCAGAAAGACTCAGAATTCTCTTGGGAGTGAAGGAAGCTGGGGATGGAAAGTGAGACACAGGAGCCCATTGGCTCTTATAGGAGGAGAGAAGAGACTGACAGCAGCCAGGCAGGGACCCAGGGAGACCAGGGAGGAGGGACAGAAACCCAGGGAGAGACAGAAGATGAGACATTGAAAGGTGACTCAGGAGACACAGAGCCGTAGGACAGACAGAAAACAAGAGGGCCGGTGTCAGGGAGAGCAATGAGCAGCCTGTCCATCCTGCTCCTGGTCCCCTGCCTGAGCTCCACAACCCCTCCAGCACCTCATTCAACAGCCTCCTGAGACCCACCGTTTGCTACGGTGGGGTTTGACGGGGGTCTCCACATGGAGAAAGCTCTCTCCCCACCCCAGTCCCTGATGGGACCCCACCCACCCCAGGTAACTACGGCCTTTGGGACCAGCACATGGCCATCGCGTGGGTGAAGAGAAACATTGCGGCCTTTGGGGGGGACCCCAATAACATCAGTATCTTTGGGGAATCAGCTGGTGGTGTCAGCGTCAATCTGCAGGTCTGGGGACCCTGGGAGGGCGGGCCTTTATCCCTCGCTGATGGATGGGAGGAGGGGTGAGGGCTTATGGGAGTTGGGGGAACTGATGTGGACTGGGGGAGCTGATGGAAAATGGGGAGGTCATGGGAACTGGGGGAGCTGATGGGGGCTGTGGGAACAGTGTGAAGCTGACACTGTAGCTGTGCTTGGTGGAGCCGAAATGGACAGGACAGGCGAGGCCATGGTGACAGGACCCGTGTGTGTTGCAGATTCTCTCTCCCTACAGCAAGGGCCTGATTCGGCGAGCCATCAGCCAGAGCGGTGTGGCGCTGGCCCTCTGGGCCATCCAGAAGGACCCTCTGTCCTTGGCCAAGAGGGTAAAGGGGAGCTGTAGAGAGGGTTAGGGGGCATGTTACCTTCTTTCCATGCACTTTCCCAGTCCCCATAGCCATCTGCCCTGCACTGGCCTCAACCAGCCTGTCTCCCCCTAACCCCCAGATTGCCAGGAAGGTGGGCTGCCCCTTGAAGGATACCTCCATGATGGCCAAGTGTCTGAAGGCCACTGACCCTCAGGAGCTGACGCTGGCCTATAAGATACCCGTGGTGGGCCTGGAGTGTGAGTGGGGGGTTTGATATGGGGGGACGGCCATGCACCCAAAGAAGTTAGATTTGAGGGGCTACTGCCTGGCCCGTCACCTGCTCACTGGCATCGCTGGGAGCCCCGTGCCGCCAGGACCCTCAATGTCTTCGTGGCCCAACTGGCTATGCTGAGGGTGCCATCGCTCCCTCTGGTCTTCCCTGGGTCTGACCCCATGGGGAAGCTGGTGCACCTTGTCCCCCAACAATGGCCAGAAAGTCATTTGCACCCAGTTTGAGGGAACTCAGGTGCAGTGGCTGTCAGTGGGGCGGTGGGGCCCAGGGAGCCTGTGGCAGTTACACACAGTCTGGACTGGCACACTGGGGAGTGGTCACATCGGCTGGACGGGGCCAGGGAAGCTGCTCCACACCCACAGGGCAGCCCAGGACGTAGACTGATCCAGACCCCATGTCACGGGGACAGGCTGAGGACCCTGGTGAGGATCGGAGGAGGCAGAGGCTGCCACCTGCCCTGGGGCATGGGAGGGCGCTCTGGAAGGTGTGATGACCCCTGCTCTCCACACAGACCCCTTCGTGTACTATGTGGGCCTCCGGCCAGTCGTGGATGGAGACTTCATCCCCGACGACCCCATCAACCTTTTCGCCAACGCGGCCGACATCGACTACATCGCTGGCACCAACGACATGGATGGCCACCTCTTTGCCAGCATTGACCTGCCGGCCATCAACGTGCCCAAGCTGACTGTCACTGGGTGAGTAGCCTGCAGGGCCGGGGGAGTGCCCTAAGGCTTCTTGGGGAGGCATCAGCTCCAGAAGGAGGCCATCTGCAGCTCCCTAGCAGTTGTTGGGGGTGATGACTCCCTCAACCTGGGGATAGGGTCTAGTGCCTGCTTGTTCCTCCAGGGAGGACTTCTTCAAGCTGGTCAGGGCGATGACCTTCACCAAGGGGCCCAGAGGGGCCAACGCCACCTTTGAATTCTACACGGCGCCCTGGGCCCACGACTCCTCCCAGGAGACCAAGAAGAAGACAGTGGTGGACTCTGAGACCGACATTGGCTTCCTAATGCCCACCAAGATGGCCGTGGCCCAGCACAGAGCCAGCGCCAAGTGAGCCCACCTGGATCATGTACCTGCCCCGCAAGGCCTCCCCCGTGGGCATCTCAGAGGGGTCAGGAAGGCCCGGGAAAGGCGGGATGGGGTACCAGTGGTGCCAGTACCATCTGCCTGGCCCAGACCTGAGGGGACTTGAGAAGGCTTCTCCTCACCTCCCAGCTGAGCGGTGCTTACAGAGTCCTCCTCCTGTTACCGGGAAACCCCCGGTTGGGCTCGGGCTGCCTGTCCTGTGTCCAATAAGGAAGGCCGAGTGGAATCATGGGAGGCTTTTATTGAGAAGGCCAGCCAACCGAGAAGACAGGGCCTTTACAAGAATTCAAACCCTGTCCCCCGGTATAATGTAGGGGACAGGACTATAAAGGAGAAAGGGCTGGGGGGCTACATGCAGCCCTGGGGGTCCAAAACCTCAGCTATTTTAGTTATGACATGATATGGACGAGATGATGGTGATGAGATGATGTTTTGACTCCTGCTAGAACTGTCCCTGCTTATCGGTTCTGCTTGTTGAATTCACAGCTGAGTCACCTCCTTCACTGCTTTGCACAGGCCTTCAAAGCAAACCTAAGAAAACTTAACTCCTATTCACATGAGTATATGTCTCCTAAGACTGAAAATGATAGGGTTACTTTCAGATTAATTCAGGTGTCTATCCATCAGGTATAAGTGCCCCTATCACTCAGCCCACAGGCCTCCCCTGCAGTGTCTGCAGCCTCCCCGCAGCCCCCAGGCTGAGGGGGACAGAACACGGGATGGTGCTCTGTGTTGTGTGTTTGCAGTTGGCCAACATTCAAACAGCTCTGGCCTGCGGCCACCTGGTAAACCTCCAGTGAAAATAAAGAGTGAGTCAGGGAAGCATCCACGGAAGGGAGAGAAAACGATGCCTAGGGAGAGCAGGCAGGAAGCTTGTCACAACGACAGGAACTCGAGCTCTTCAGTGGACGAAGAACACAGATTCATCTGCAGAGAAAAGGAAGGAAGGCTCCTTGATAGGCTTTGGGAGGGAAGTGTGAAGGCACTTGAAATCCCAGAACCCCACGCTGGATACAAGGTCCCAGGTCCCTCCTAGGCCTGAGTCTGGGAACTTCCCATCCCAGTCCGGCTCTCCCCATCTCTCTCTCCAGGGCAAAGCTCTGGGTGGGCAGCTCAGGTGAGCACCCTGCCAACCTGGGCTGTTTCCCTCCCCTCCTCAGGAGCGCCCGAACCTACACCTACCTGTTCTCCCACCCCACTCGCATTCCGCTGTTTCCCAGCTGGGTGGGTGCAGACCACACCACTGACCTCCAGTACGTGTTTGGGAAGCCCTTCGCCGACCCCCTGATCTACCGGCCCCAAGACAGGACTGTCTCCCAGACCATGATCGCCTACTGGACCAACTTTGCCCGGACTGGGTAAGGCGGGTGAGGCTGGGCCAGGCTGCGTGCCACTTTAGCCGACAAGCCTGTTCCCTCTCTTACACTTAACCTCCCTGAGCCTCAGTACCCCCATCTGCATGTGAGGCTAGAGCTACTGATTGGGCACAGCACAGGTATATGCCCAGCCAGTGCCCAGGATATAGTGAGGTGCCCTGGTGGTTTGGGTGAGCCAGGAGGTCTCCTGTGAGCTCTGAGATTCCACACTAGCCTTTCTCTCATGTGCAGGGACCCCAACAAGGGCCACTCGGCTGTGCCCACCCAGTGGGATCCCTACACCCAGGAAAGCGACAACTACCTGGAGATTAACAAGAAGATGGACAGCCGGTCCATGAAGCAGCACCTGAGGAGCAGCTACCTGCAGTTCTGGACCCAGACCTACCAGGCCCTGCCCACCGTGACCGAAGACGGGGCCATCCTCCTGCCCCCTTCGGAGGACTCTGAGGCTGTTCCCATGCCTCCCTCGGACAACTCTACAGCTGTCCCGTGAGCGCCCCACTGGTGACTCTGAGGAGGCTCAGATGCCTACAGCCATTGGATTCTAATGTCCTCGGCCAAGAGGCCACAGTGGGAGCCCACACCCCCTGCCAGCTCTTCCTGAATAAAGCCGCATCCCTCTCTGGCAACCGCTCTGCCCTCTTGACCGAGCCGCCTGCCCAGTCTCTGCCAGTGTCTGGCTATAGAAGTGGACTGCCCCCCTTATTTAAGGGGAGGAAAGAGGGTCAGAGGAGGGTCAGCCCTGAGGGGGGAGAGGGCTCTATGGGCAGTTACCTCTGGAACGGTGGGCCCAACCTCAGCCGGTTCTCGGGGTACAGGAAGTAGGCTCTGTGTAATGGGGTCTGAGAATGGCCTGAGAGAGAAACTGATTCACCTCTAGCTGGATCCCAGCAGAGACAGTAATGCATCCCGTAGGCTCAGAGCAGACGGTACCAGTGCTGGGCCTTGGGTGCCCCTGGCAGGGCCAGGGTGCTGCCTGCTGGCTCTGGCAGAGTCCAAAGGGAAGAGGGAGACACAGGTGAGACGCAGGCCCATGGCCACCACAGCGAGGTCTGGGACAGGGCACCGCCTGCAACAAGGCTCCCCAATCCTGACCTCACAGGGCTTGGGCAGCAGCCTGTGGACACCGCATTGTAGACAGTTACTGTGAGAAATACTCACCTGTCCCAACTGAAATGACACTCGGAGACAGAAGTGTGCAGAATGGGAGACCTGAATGTGCTCTCAAGAATGGGTGTCCCCCACTTCCACTGGCACCCCGGGGCTCCTCATTGGCTGAGTACTCTGTGCTCACCTGTGTCCTGACATGTCCAATAGGTCCTCACATTAGGCCATTTAAGAAAACTTGGCTGAGCCTGTTCTAGCTGCTCCTCTCTCCCTGTCTAGCTGAGTCCAGTGCCTCGAAGATATCCACCATGATGCTGGCCCACGCCCATGGGTTCTTGGTCTCACATCTTGGTCCCCCCTCCTCCCTTCCCTGTGCCTTGGGAGATTCAGCAACTGCTTCTGTCAGAAGCTGACCATGCTGGCCATTTCCAACAGGTCCAAGGCTCCAAGAGAGGCCACGTGCCCCAGTCCCTCACAGCGAGGACTCAAGTGCAGGTCTGAGACTCCAAAGCTCAACCTGTCAGCTTAGAGGCAGGTCGGAGGGCTCAGAGGAGAGAAGCTTCCTGATTGAGGGGGAGGGCACATGGTGGGAGCAGCTTCTGGGGACTAGTCAGCCACCCTGATGCCCACGTTCCAGTATTTCCTTAACAGGCGGGGAGTACAGCAGGCAGTGCTGGTGCTGTTCCTCCCCACCCTCCCTGCCCCATCCTTCCACCTCCCCCACCAGAGGTTCCCATCGCCCACCTCCCCATTCCACAACCACAGCACAGACCTGACAATGCGGGCAGCCAGCCAGGGGCTGCAGGGCTCTCAGGCCACCAGCCCTTCTATCCTCAGGACAGTGAGTCTAAACTGGTGACTGCCTGAGACTGGGACCTCAGACCTCACAGCCCTGGGTTCATCTGGGCCAGAGGGGACTCAGGGGGAAGGAATCAGCACATTTATCCTGCAACCACACTCACCTGGGACTCCTGAGACCAAGTGCTGGCAGAGCAAGGGGGGTGGTTTAATGCCAGGTCCTGAATGAAATGAACTCTGTGAAGAGCTGCAGCTCTGGTTCCCAGGGCCCAGCTGTTGCCTTAAATAAGTGGCATCACACATCCCTCCCTTTGGCTGGCTCAACATGGTCAGGGGTGCACCTGAGGGGGGCAGTGAAGGATGAAAGAAGACAGGCAAGAGAATAAAGCTGGGGCTTGGTGGCATGCTGTTCTCTGGTAGAGAGACAGTGTCATAACCTGCAAGCAGACTCTTCATTTCATAGCCAGATTCCAGGCAAAGTGCTCAAGATGTTTGCATTGTTCTCCCGGATTTGGAATCTACTCAATTGCATGCAGCAGAACTCTGTCAAGCTTTGTTTTGGCAGCACTGACTGCACTTCCAGAAGCTTACCTCACTTAACCTCAGGAACCACAGGTTTGGACCTTGAGGTCAAGCTTAAACCATAAGCTTTCGCTATAATTGTGGTGGGAAGGCTTTGTCCTCCAAGCTGAGACTTGCACGTGGCTTTGCCACGAGAGAACCTGCCATCTCATGCATCCAAGGATTGAACCCATCCAAATGCTGTAACCGCTCTCCACACTTCCCCAGACACATGCCACCAGAAAGGCCTTCCCAGCACAGGGTTCCCGGAGGGTTCCAATCAGTAAAGGAAGACCCGGCTCCTAGAGGACAGAATGCATAGTCCCCCGACAGAGGCCACTGGCCATTGCTCCCCGCCTCATCTTCCCAGTGGCAGGCTTTGAGCTGTCCACAATCCCCCTTATAGTGCTGGTAGGTTCTTGTCTGAACTTGACATCCACGAATTCCTCCTCATGGGCAGCAGGAACCACAAGCCCAGCCACTCTCCCCGTCTTCCTCCAATGACAGGCAGCCCTGTCCTGGGTCAGGAGTTGTCCTTGCAACTGTTATTTTTGAAGAATCAGAGTAAAATTTAAATCACATAAAACATGATAGTTTATCTATGAGCTCAGTTCAGTGATATTAATTGCAGTCACTCTGTTGTGCAACCAGCACCACTACCTGGTTCCGATCAGTGCGTCACTCCAAACAGAACCTGTGTGCACTGCTCAGTATCCCCCTCCTCCGAGTGCTGCCATTGGTTAGCCCCCTCCTCAGTCAATCTGCCCGTTCTAAACGCTTTTCCTTTATTGTTGGCTTTCTTTTTCAGAGAGGGCGGGAGAGAGAGAAACATGGGTCTGATAATTACACCGGCCGGCTGCCTCCTGCACGGCCCCGCTGGGGACGGAGGCTCCATGTGCAGTGTTGGGAATGGAAAGGGTGACCTGCTGGTGCAGGGAAGACGCTCCACCTATTGAACCACCCGGTCAGGCTGTTTTCTTTACTTTGAACTTGTCTTGTTGAGAGTATTGCAGACTTCTGCCATTTTCCTTCTCTGCCCCTCTCCAACCACCTCCCACCCCAGCCCTGTCTCTCCCCTGTCTATTGTCTATGAATATATGCCTATAAGTTCTGGATTCATCTCTTCTTGTCCTCCCTCCATGTTCACTCCCTGATCTTTCCTGCTGTTCCATGCGTCCATGTTTATAGATCTGTCTATTCTTCAGTTTATTTGGTTCATTAAATTCCACATGAGTGAGATCACGTGATTCTTGTCTTTCCCCCACTGGCTTATTTCACTCAGCATAGTACTCCCCAGGTCCCTCCCGGCTGTCTCAACGGGTAAGAGTTCCTTCTTTTTACTGCTATTTAGTAATCCACGGCGTAAATGTATCATAGCTTTTTTTTTGAATCTTTATTGTTCAATTTATTAATTACATAGTTCCCCTTTTGTTCCCACTATAGCTCCCCTCCACCCAGTACCCATCCCACCCTCCGCCTTCACCTCCCCCACACTGTCCTCTCCCATAGGTGCATGATTTTTGTCCAGTCTCTTGCTGCACCTCCCACACCCCTTTCCTCCCCAAGAATCATCAGTCTATTCCCTCTCTATGTCCATGATTCTGTTACATTCACCAGTTTATCCTGTTCATCAGATTATTAATTCACTGATTTTTAGATTCATTTGTTGATAGATGTGTATTTGTTGTTCATAATTTATATTTTTATCTTTTTCTTCTTCCTCTTCTTAAAGAATATCTTTCCGCAATTCATATAATATTGGTTTGGCAGTGATGAACTCCTTTAGCTGTATCTTATCTGCAAAGCACTTTATCTGACCCTTAATTCTGAATGATAGCTTTGCTGGATAGAGTAATCTTGGTTGTAGATTCTTGCTATTCATCACTTTGAATATTTCTTTCCACTCCCCTCTGGCCTGCATTGTTTCTGTTGAGAAATCCTCTGACAATCGTATGGGTGCTCCCTTATAGGTAACTGTTTTTCTCTTGCTGCTTTTAATATTCTCTCTTTATCTTTTGCCCTTGGCATTTTAATTATGATGTGTCTTGGTGTGGTCCTCTTTAGATTCCTATATTTTGGGGTTCTGTGCACCTCTTGGGCTTTTAAGTCAATTTCTTTCGCCAGGTGGGGGAAGTTTTTGGTCACTATTTCTTCAAGTAGGTTTTCATTATCTTGCTCTCTCTCTTTTTCTGGCACCCCTATAATTTGGATGTTTGTGTGCTTGAGGTTGTCCCAGAAGCCCCTTACGCTATCTTCAATTTTTTGGATTCTTTTGGCTTTTTGCTTTTCCGGCTGAGTGGATTTTGCTTCTTTGTATTTCAAATCTTTGACTTGGTTCTTGCGATCATCTGGACTGCTTTTAGGTCTTTGTATAATATTTTTTATTTCAGTGTATGCTTAATTTCTAGTTGGTCCTTTTTCATATCCTCATAGATCTTGTTCATTTCCTCATAGGTCTTGTTCATTTCCTCATAGGTCTTGTTTATTTCCTTGTAGGTCTCAGCCTTTTCTAGGAGCCTCTTGAAAAACCTTATAACTCTGGTTTTGAACTCTATGTCTAGTTGTCTTCCCCCGCCCCCATTTATTTCACATCTGATTTCTTTCCATTTCTCTGCATTGTGGCTGCTTTCCCGAGTTGGTCCGTTAGCTTTGTGTGGTAGATGTCCTCTAAGGGACAGTGGCTCAGCCTCCCCAGTTACCTGAGGTGGCTACTCTTGCTGCAGCCCTTTATGGGTTGTACAGTATTGTTGAAGTTAAGCCCAGCTTATTGTTCTTAGCACTAGGAGGGTTTGACCTCCAGGCCAATTGGCCATGAGGGTAAGCTTTGTTCAGGTTGGATGGGCATTGTCTTTGGGCTGAGCAGGCAGTGTCAGCTCCGCCCTATGCAGCACCTGGGTCTCTGTGCCGGGTGGTAATGGCTGCACACACCTCAGAGAGAAAGCTGCCACCGATCTCCACCCTCTGCCAGTCAACTCAGCCTCTCCCCAAATGAGTCTGCACCCCCAAAGTCTCGCCCAGGGTTGTAACACAATGCAGTCCGGTGGTCTCCCGAACGAGGGAGCAAGACACGCATCCTGTCTGTGCGGTGGTCCACTTCTGTTCCCAAGTTTACACGCAAACTGTTGTTCCCAAGTTTACACGCACTCTCCACGAGCTCGCCCTCCCCACAAGCTTGCAGACCTCTGCCCTGCCTGGGCTTCGGCGTGCTTTCCCACTGTCCAGTTTTACCCCGTATGAGTGTAGGTTCCCCGGACCTCGCCTGGAACTGGGGAATCAGTGCAGTGGGATGCCTTTGCCTCTCCCATTGGAGAAAACCCCCCGGGTTTGCAGCCGCCTGCCCTCTCCACTCGCACGTGCATGGCTCCGATCCTCTGACTCCGCGCGTATCTTCAAAGCTGCCCTCAGCGGCTCCTCTTAGTCACAGGGTCCTATCTTTACATTTATTTGTGGAAATTTCACTCAGCCAGCTTTCCAGTGATTCCGGATGATGTTTGTTCTGTCTTTAAGTTGTAGCTTTGGAATTGTTGTGTGGGGCAACAAGACAGGTGTTTACCTGTGCCGCCATCTTGGTTCCTCTCTGGACCACAGTTTTTTAACCACTCCTCTACTGATGGGCACTTGGGCTGTTTCCTGATCTTGGCTATCCTGATCTAATAAGAGTAACATGCAAATTGACTGTACTCCCGTTATGCTACCAGCCAATCAGGAGCAGGGGCATGGCCAGCAGCAAGCGTGACCAGCAGGCAGGGGGTGTGGCCAGCAGACAGTGGGTGTGGCCACAGTGCTGCGACTGAGTGATGACCTTTCGCGGTGACCTTGGGACGGTTAGAGGAATTTGATGCCATGAGATCTTCTCACAAGGATCACATGTAGGTTGCTCTGATAGTTGGGCTGTGACTGAGGTGTGGGGTTTACCTGTCACGTGGGACATGCAAATGAGTGCCAGGGGCATCTTGGGTAATGAGCGCTAGGCGCAAGGTGGGGCTGTGAGTCGTCAGGGTGGTGTGCTCTGGCCCCAAGTGGCGCAGCACCAGGAATGCTGGGAAATGTAGTTCTGGTGGCAGACTCACTACCATATCAAAGTGAGTGTGGAAGAAGTTACTGCTGTGAGTGGGGGATGGAGAGAAAGCAAAGGTTGAGGTCTCAGACAATTTGCTCATGTGATTGCAAAGACGGACAGAAACTCCCAGATTGGAGGGGTTCCCCTGAGGGTTCTCAGATTAGGCAGAGGGTGCAGGTCAGGCTGAGGGACTCATGGTGGCTGCTGCTGTGTGTAGCGAAGTTGCTAAAACCATTAAAAAGGCCCAACTTCTTATTATTGATGAATGTACCATGGCATCCAGTCATGCTATAAACACCATAGACAGATCACTAAGAGAAATTATGAATTTGAACGCTGTATTTGGTGTAAAAGTTCTCCCTCTGAGGGGATTTTCGACAATGTGTCAGTATCGTGCCACATGCTATGCGATCGGCCATAGTACAAACGAGTTTAAAGTACTGTGATGTTTGGAGATGTTTCAGAAAGTTGTCTCTGAAAACAAATATGAGATCAGAGGATTGTGCTTATGCAGAATGGTTAATAAAACTTGGAGATGGCAAACTTGATAGTGGTTTTCATTTAAGAACGGATATTATTGAAATTCTCCATGAAATGATTTGTAATGGGTCTATTATTGAAGCCACCTTTGGGAATAGTATATTCTCTATAGATAATATTAAAAATATATCTAAACATGCAATTCTTTGTCCAAAAAATTAGCACGTTCAAAAATTAAACAAAGAAATTTTGGATATACTCGATGGAGATTTTCACACCTATTTGAGTGATGATTCCATCACTGGTTCCTCAACAGATGATGCTGAAAAGGAAAATTTTCCCATTGAATTTCTTAATAGTATTACTCCTTCAGGAATGCTGTGTCATAAATTAAAATTGAAAGTGGGTGCAGTCATCATGATATTGAGAAATATTAATAGTAAATGGGGTCTTTGTAATGGTACCAGATTTATTCTCAAAAGATTACTACCTAACATTAACCAAGCTGAAGTATTAACAGGATCTGCAGAAGGAGAAGTTGTTCCGATTCTAAGAATTGATTTGTCCCCATCTGACATTGGCCTCCCATTTAAATTAATTTGATGACAGTTTCCCGTGATGCCAGCATTTGCAATGACGATTAATAAATCACAAGGACAAACTCTAGACATGTAGGAATATTTCTACCTGAACCCATTTTCACACATGGTCAGTTATTATGTTGCTTTCTTTCAAGTTCGAAGAGCATGTGATGTTAAAGTTGTAAATACTTTATCCCAAGGGCAATTAGTCAAGCACTCTGAAAGTGTTTTCACTGTTATTGTGGTATACAGGGAGATATTAGAATAAGTTTAATCACTTTATCAGTCATTATTTGTATCAATGTTGTTTTTATATCATGAGTTTGTTATTGTTATTATATCATTTTGTTATTATTTATTAATTAATGAAAGTATGTATTATTTTAATATACATTGTACTCATTACCTTTTATCTGTCATACTTTTATTATAGAAAAAGGTCAAATAGCACTATTAAAATATTTCCTCTAATTAATACTCTTTTATTGTGCTTGAATTTCATGCACCGGGCCACTAGTCTTACAGAAAAACTGCTGTTTGAAATGTTATTCCTGCTATTGGGTTCTGTAAATGCTTGCTTATCTAATAATAAGGAAAATAAAACTGTTCCCACTTCAGAGAGGCCATTAAACTTTCTCCACTTGAAGTTACCAGTGCTGGCACCAGGCCAGGCCTTTGGTTGAGGTCTCAAGGCCCCAGCACACAGGGGCTCTTTACGAATTTGCAAAGGGGATGGGAAACACCCCATATTTGGGAGGCAAAGAAGGTATAAAGGTGTAAATAGGGAAAGTTCCTCCACGTTGGGGCCCAGAATTTGAGAGACATTTTCCTCTGGGCCTGCGCGTAATAATAATATTAATACTGAATGAAACTCCATCTCTCTAAGTGTTGCTTTGTTCGTCTCTGTTTTTCTGTAACAAAACAGCAGTTCCGAATTCAATTTTTTGAGGCAGCTCCGTATTGTTCCCCACAGTGGCCGCACCAGCCCCCACCCCAGCAGCAGGGCACAGGGTTCCCTCTTCTCCACACCCCGCCAGCCCTTGTGGTTTGTTGACTTGCTGAGGGGGGCCCTCCAGGCGGTGAGGGCTGATGGACACTGTGGCTGTAATTTGCATCTCTCTGCTCATTGGTGGCCTCATTGGCCATCTGTGCAACCTCAGGGCTACTTCCTACAGAACGGGCTCCAGAACCGGACTAGCTGCCAGAGGCCTGTTACCAAATGCACCCCTCAAACCCTTTCCTCCCCAGTCCAGAGCCACCCAGCCCACCCTGCCAGCTCCTGCTGCCCATGTCCCGCCGACTCCCCACCTCCATCCAGGAGACCTGGGCTCTGGGTCAGAGGCAGCCATCTTGGCCGGTGTCTGTAGATCCATGTGGTGCTGGGGCAGCCCCAGGCGTGACAACAGCCAGAGTGTGGCCTGAGTACAAGCACCGGCTCCTGGTAGCCTAGGGCTGAGGAGCCAGGTGAGGGGCTGTTGGCCAGGAAGGGCTCTGCTGTCCTTGGGCCCTGAACGTACCCCCATCCCTGAAGAAGGCAGTGCTGCCAATGTTACAAAGGCAGGAACCCTGGGCTTGTCCCTGGAGCTCCCTCTGGTTCCCGAGTGAGACTCGCTCCCTGAGCCACCCGCTCCTTCTGCTCTCACACACTCTGCTCCGGTCCCCTCCCTCTGTCTCTCTGTGTCCCCATTATCTCCCTCTCCCTCTCTCTATCTCTCCCTCTGTCTCTCCCTCTGTCCCCCTCTCTGTCTCTCCCTCTGTCTCTCTGTGTCCCCATTATCTCTGTCTCTCCCTCTGTCTGTATCTCCCTCTGTCTGTCCCCTTCTCTGTCTCTCTGCTGTGCCCTGGGCCGAGGTGTATTTCTGAAGCCAGGCACTGCCTCTTCCTCAGAGAAGCCACCAGGCTGGGCGATACCCCTCCCTCTCCACCTGTGTCCCCCTGAGCCTTCAGGCCTGCTCCCAGGGCTACTGGTGCTGAGTGTGAGGTGTGCCCTCCCTGAGGGCAGGATTGCCTGCCCTATGCTGCTCTGGGTCCCATACCCAGCTCGAACTGCTCACCAATGGATACTCGAACCCAGGCTCAGCCACGTGGCTGCCCAGGAGCACACAGCCCTTTCTGTCCCAGAAGCCACACGCCCATGCCCTATGACCTACCTTTGCTAAGCTTCAGAACTTGTAGGGCCAGGCAGGGCCTGGAGGGAAGCAGGCCCACTTCTCTGAGGGTGAGCCCAGGCCCTTGTAAATGAGCCAGCATTGCACCCAGCTGAGCCCCAACCCTCAGCTCCTGGCCTGGGCCACCTGATTATTTCCAGTGGCCGGCCCATGTGAAGTGAGTGTAATGGGCACTAGGAAACAGCAGATCATAGGCAAGGTGGACCATCCCTGCTCCCGGGCACACGTGTGTGAGTGTGCATGTATGTGTGTGTATATGTGTGCACATCTCTGTGATCTTGGCCCAGCTTGAGCCCATTTGGAAAAGGCAGCTATACATCCGTGTGTGTGTGTGTGCCCACCCATGCATGACCTTGGCCCAGAGCCTGGCTGGGAACGGCAGTTATCTGACCACAGCTATACTGCCTGGAGGAAGGGGCAGAGGGAGAAGGAGGGGAAGGGAATCAGCCTCAGGCAGCTGCCAGCCCCATATATACCCATGGGCTGGAGGCAGGGTCAACCAGAGCAGGCACACACACCATGGGGCACCCGGAGCTGGCTGTCTTAGGCCTGGCCTGCTGCTTGGCAGTAGTGAGTGCAGCAAAGGTAAGCGAGAGCCCATCGGACTTGCAAGTATCCATATGCTCCCCTAACCCGGCCTGGGACCTGGGACGGCACCGTGAAGGAGGGCAGGCAGGTAGGACACTGGCACAAAGAGCCCCTGAGAACCCACACCAGCCCAGCGCTTTTCTGGCCCGTCCTCTGCGCTCCTGCCCTCGCAGTCACACCATGGCGCCAAGCAGCTGACAGCCAGGACACCCATGGACTCCGGTGTCAGCGACCAGGAGTAAGGGCTGGGCCGGGCGAGCTCCAGGGCACCAGGGGGGCTCAGGCCAACACAAACGAGGCACCCTGTCCCCGAAGATCGCAGAGTCACTGGTGCCCTCAGGGCTGATCTGCCTGGGCCTTCAGGGCCCTCGGCTCTCCCTCTGCGCGAGGATGGCCGTGGCCCGGCTCAGAAGGGTTCCTGGCCCTGAACAGGCCCACAGTTTGCCCATCACAGCCCCATTGTGTGTTGAAACAGGAGACTAGACCTCGGACTAATTCAACCCAGAGCCCTGAACTAGGCCCTCGGGAGTAGGGGACACCACCTGCTTGCCAGTGGTCCTTGCCCAACGGGGAGAGAGACGGGGAGAGTAGAGAGCCTCAGGGCTCCTACAGGATCCCTTCCCTCGGGGCCTTGCCAGGGGTGAGGAGCAGGGCTTCCTCAGGAACCCACAGCTCCAGGCAGGCGTGACTAGGGGTCCCACCTGGAGGCTGTCTGGACCCTACAGCCTGCTGGGGTAGCCCCACCCCCTGGCCCGCCCAGCCTTCGCCTCCTGAGCCTGCCCTCTCCCCAGCCGGGCGTGGTGCACACGGAAGGGGGCTTCGTGGAGGGCTACAACAAGAAGCTCGGCCTCTTGGGCATCGGCGGCCGCTCTGTGGACGTCTTCAAGGGCATCCCCTTCGCCGCCCCGCCCAAGGCCCTGGAGAACCCCCAGCCGCACCCTGGCTGGCAAGGTAGGAGTGGGGGTGGGTGCTGGGCTGGCCCTCTGTCTGGGGTGGTGGGTGGGGCCAAAATCTTGACCCACAGCCCCTCCGGTCACCCACAGGGACCCTGAAGGCCAAGGACTTCAAGCAGCGATGCCTTCATGTCACTCTCACCCAGCTGAACACCGGGGGCTCCGAGGACTGTCTCTACCTCAACATTTGGGTCCCCCAGGGCCAGGAGGAAGGTGCACCCCCACCCCATGCCCTCCTGCTCTCTGAATGTGCAGAAAACACACAGGCAGCTAGAGGCCCAGCCCTGCCCTGCCCCTCAGTATGGGAATCTGAGGCAGAAAGCAAGCCAGTGACCCCAGCTATACCCTAGTTAATCCTCCTGGGTCCTTGTTTCAGCGAATCTCCAGAGCTGAAATTCACTGAAACAAGCACCCAGCGGGAATGGGGAGGTGACAGCTGGGGTCACTGGGCCTGCTTCCTGCCTCAGTTTCCCAGAACCTGCCTGTCATGATCTGGATCTTCGGAGGAGCCTTTCTCTTTGGGTCTGGCCAAGGGTCAAACTTCTTAGGTGACTACCTGTACGACGGGGAGGAGATGGCCACACGGGGCAACGTCATCGTGGTCACCTTCAACTACCGTGTTGGGCCGCTGGGCTTCCTCAGCACTGGGGATGCCAACCTGCCAGGTGTGCCGGGCGCCTGGGGCTGGCGGGAGGGAGCTGGTGGGGGCCCTTTAGCATCACATTCTCCCAACAACTCCTGACAGTCTCCCAGAAAGACCAGAATTCTACTGGCAGCACAGGAAGCTGGGGATGGACAATGAGACATGGGAGCCCATTGGCTGCTATAGCTGGAAAAGAGGCTGCCTGCCAGCCAGGCGGGGATCCAGGGAGACCAGGGAGCAGGGACAGGCACCCAGGGAGAGACAGAAGATGAGACATTGAAGAGGTGACTCAGGAGACACAGAGCCGTAGGACAGACAACAAGAGGGCCGGTGTCAGGGAAAGCAATGAGCAGCCTGTCCATTCTGCTCCTGCTCCCCTGCCTCCACAACCCCTCCAGCACCTCATTCAACAGCCTCCTGAGACCCACCGTTTGCTACGGTGGGGTTTGACGGGGGTCTCCACATGGAGAAAGCACTCTCCCCACCCCAGGCCCTGATGGGCCCCCCACCTGCCCCAGGTAACTACGGCCTTTGGGACCAGCACATGGCCATCGCGTGGGTGAAGAGGAACATTGCGGCCTTTGGGGGGGACCCCAATAACATCAGTATCTTTGGGGAATCAGCTGGTGGTGTCAGCGTCAATCTGCAGGTCTGGGGACCCTGGGAGGGCGGGCCTTTATCCCTTGCTGATGGGTGGGGGGAGGGGTGCGGGCTTATGGGAGTTGGGGGAACTGATGTGGACTGGGAAAGCTGATGGAAAATGGGGAGGTCATGGGAACTGGGGGAGCTGATGGGGGCTGTGGGAACAGCGTGAAGCTGACAGTGTAGCTGTGCTTGGGGAGCCGAAATGGACAGGAGAGGAGAGGCCATGGTGACAGGACCCGTGTGTGTTGCAGATTCTCTCTCCCTACAGCAAGGGCCTCATCCGGCGAGCCATCAGCCAGAGCGGCGTGGCGCTGGCCCTCTGGGCCATCCAGAAGGACCCTCTGTCCTTGGCCAAGAGGGTAAAGGGGAGCTGTAGAGAGGGTTAGGGGGCATGTTACCTTCTTTCCATGCACTTTCCCAGTCCCCATAGCCATCTGCCCTGCACTGGCCTCACCTACCTGTCTCCTCCTCACCCCCAGATTGCCAAGAAGGTGGGCTGCCCCTTGGAGGATACCGCCATGATGGCCAAGTGTCTGAAGGCCACTGACCCTCAGGAGCTGACGCTGGCCTATAAGATACCCGTGGTGGGCCTGGAGTGTGAGTCGGGGGTTCCACATGGGGGGACGGCCATGCACCCAAAGGAGTAAGATTTGAGGGGCTACTGCCTGGCCCGTCACCTGCTCACTGGCATCACTTGGAGCCCCGTGCCACCAGGACCCTCAATGTCTTCGTGGCCCAACTGGCTATGCTGAGGGCGCCATCCCTCCCTCTGGTCCTCCCTGGGTCCTGACCCCATGGGGAAGCTGGTGCACTTTGTCCCCCAACAATGGCCAGAAAGTAATTTGCACCCAGTTTGAGGGAACTCAGGTGCAGTGGCTGTCAGCGGGATGGTGTGGCCCAGGGAGCCTGTGGCAGTTACACACACAGTCTGGACTGCCACACTGGGGAGTGGTCACATCGTGTGGACGGGGCCAGAGAAGCTGCTCCACACCCACAGGGCAGCCCAGGACGTAGACTGATCCAGACCCCATGTCACGGGGACAGGCTGAGGACCCTGGTCTGTATCGGAGGAGGCAGAGGCTGCCACCTGCCCTGGGGCATGGGAGGGCGCTCTGGAAGGTGTGATGACCCCTGCTCTCCACACAGACCCCTTCCTGTACTATGTGGCCCTCAGGCCAGTCGTGGACGGAGACTTCATCCCCGACGACCCCATCAACCTTTTCGCCAACGCGGCCGACATCGACTACATCGCTGGCACCAACGACATGGACGGTCACATCTTTGCCAGCATTGACCTGCCGGCCATCAACGTGCCCAAGCTGACTGTCACCGGGTGAGTAGCCTGCAGGGCCGGGGGAGTGCCCTAAGGCTTCTGGGGAGGCATCAGCTCCAGAAGGAGGCCATCTGCAGCTCTGTAGCAGTTATTGGGGGTGATGACTCCCTCAACCTGGGGATAGGGTCTAGTGTCTGCTTGTTCCTGCAGGGAGGACTTCTTCAAGCTGGTCAGGGCGATGACCTTCACCAAGGGGCCCACAGGGGCCAACGCCACCTTTGAATTCTACACGGCGCCCTGGGCCCACGACTCCTCCCAGGAGACCAAGAAGAAGACAGTGGTGGACTCTGAGACCGACATTGGCTTCCTAATGCCCACCAAGATGGCCGTGGCTGAGCACAGAGCCAGCGCCAAGTGAGCCCACCTGGATCACGTACCTGCCCAGCAAGGCCTCCCCCGTGGGCAGCTCAGAGTGGTCAGGAAGGCCCGGGAAAGGCGGGATGGGGTACCAGTGGTGCCAGTACCATCTGCCTGGCCCAGACCTGAGGGGACTGGAGAAGGCTTCTCCTCACCTCCCAGCTGAGGGGTGCTTACAGAGCCCTCCTCCTCTTACCGGGAAACCCCCGTTTGGGCTCGGGCTGCCTGTCCTGTGTCCAATAAGGAAGGCCGGGTGGAATCATGGGAGGCTTTTATTGAGAAGGCCCGCCAACCAAGAAGACAGGGCCTTTACAAGAATTCAAACCCTGTCCCCCGGTATAATGTAGGGGACAGGACTATAAAGGAGAAAGGGCTGGGGGGCTACATGCAGCCCTGGGGGTCCTAAACCTCAGCTATTTTTAGTTATGACATGATATGGACGAGATGATGGTGATGAGATGATGTTTTGACTCCTGCTAGAACTGTCCCTGCTTATCGGTTCTGCTTGTTGAATTCACAGCTGAGTCACCTCCTTTACTGCTTTGCACAGGCCTTCAAAGCAAACCTAAGAAAACTTAACTCCTATTCACATGAGTATATGTCTCCTAAGACTGAAAATGATAGGGTTACTTTTCAGATTAATTCAGGTGTCTATCCATCAGGTATAAGTGCCCATATCACTCAGCCCACAGGCCTCCCCTGCAGTGTCTGCAGCCTCCCCGCAGACCCCAGGCTGAGGGGGACAGAACACGAGATGGTGCTCTGTGTTGTGTGTTTGCAGTTGGCCAACATTCAAACAGCTCTGGCCTGCGGCCACCTGGTAAACCTCCAGTGAAAATAAAGAGTGAGTCAGGGAAGCATCCACGGAAGGGAGAGAAAACGATGCCTAGGGAGAGCAGGCAGGAAGCTTGTCACAACGACGGGAACTCGAGCTATCAGTGGACGAAGAACACAGATTCATCTGCAGAGAAAAGGAAGGAAGGCTCCTTGATAGGCTTTGGAGGGTAGTGTGAAGGCACTTGAAATCCCAGAACCCCACGCTGGATACAAGGTCCCAGGTCCCTCCTAGGCCTGAGTCTGGGAACTTCCCATCCCAGTCCTGCTCTCCCCATCTCTCTCTGCAGGGCAAAGCTCTGGGTGGGCAGCTCAGGTGAGCTCCCTGCCAACCTGGGCTGTTTCCCTCCCCTCCTCAGGAGCGCCCGAACCTACACCTACCTGTTCTCCCACCCCACTCGCATTCCGCTGTTTCCCAGCTGGGTGGGTGCAGACCACACCACTGACCTCCAGTACGTGTTTGGGAAGCCCTTCGCCGACCCCCTGATCTACCGGCCCCAAGACAGGACTGTCTCCGGGGCCATGATCGCCTACTGGACCAACTTTGCCCGGACTGGGTAAGGCGGGTGAGGCTGGGCCAGGCTGCGTGCCACTTTAGCCGACAAGCCTGTTCCCTCTCTTACACTTAACCTCCCTGAGCCTCAGTACCCCCATCTGCATGTGAGGCTAGAGCTACGGATTGGGCACAGCACAGGTATATGCCCAGCCAGTGCCCAGGATATAGTGAAGTGCCCTGGTGGTTTGGGTGAGCCAGGAGGTCTCCTGTGAGCCCTGAGATTCCACATAGCCTTTCTCTCATGCGCAGGGACCCCAACAAGGGCCACTCGGCTGTGCCCACCCAGTGGGATCCCTACACCCAGGAAAGCGACAACTACCTGGAGATTAACAAGAAGATGGACGGCCGGTCCATGAAGCAGCACCTGAGGAGCAGCTACCTGCAGTTCTGGACCCAGACCTACCAGGCCCTGCCCACCGTGAACGAAGACGGGGCCATCCTCCTGCCCCCTTCGGAGAACTCTGAGGCTGTTCCCATGCCTCCCTCGGACAACTCTACAGCTGTCCCGTGAGCGCCCCACTGGTGACTCTGAGGAGGCTCAGATGCCTACAGCCATTGGATTCTAATGTCCTCGGCCAAGAGGCCACAGTGGGAGCCCACACCCTCTGCCAGCTCTTCCTGAATAAAGCCGCATCCCTCTCTGGCAACCGCTCTGCCCTCTTGAACGAGCCGCCTGCCCAGTCTCTGCCAGTGTCTGGCTATAGAAGTGGACTGCCCCCCCTTATTTAAGAGGAGGAAAGAGGGTCAGAGGAGGGTCAGCCCTGAGAGGGGAGAGGGCTCTATGGGCAGTTACCTCTGGAACGGTGGGCCCAGCCTCAGCCGGTTCTCGGGGTACAGGAAGCAGGCTCTGTGTAATGGGGTCTGAGAATGGCCTGAGAGAGAAACTGATTCACCTCTAGCTGGATCCCAGCAGAGACAGTAATGCATCCCGTAGGCTCAGAGCAGACGGTACCAGTGCTGGGCCTTGGGTGCCCCTGGCAGGGCCAGGGTGCTGCCTGCTGGCTCTGGCAGAGTCCAAAGGGAAGAGGGAGACAGAGGTGAGACGCAGGCCCATGGCCACCACAGCGAGGTCTGGGACAGGGCACCGCCTGCAACAAGGCTCCCCAATCCTGACCTCACAGGGCTTGGGCAGCAGCCTGTGGACACCGCATTGTAGACAGTTACTGTGAGAAATACTCACCTGTCCCAACTGAAATGACACTCGGAGACAGAAGTGTGCAGAATGGGAGACCTGAATGTGCTCTCAAGAATGGGTGTCCCCCACTTCCACTGGCACCCCGGGGCTCCTCATTGGCTGAGTACTCTGTGCTCACCTGTGTCCTGACATGTCCAATAGGTCCTCACATTAGGCCATTTAAGAAAACTTGGCTGAGCCTGTTCTAGCTGCTCCTCTCCCCCTGTCTAGCTGAGTCCAGTGCCTCGAAGATATCCACCATGATGCTGGCCCACGCCCACGGGTTCTTGGTCTCAATCTTGGTCCCCCCTCCTCCCTTCCCTGTGCCTTGGGAGATTCAGCAACTGCTTCTGTCAGAAGCTGACCATGCTGGCCATTTCCAACAGGTCCAAGGCTCCAAGAGAGGCCACGTGCCCCAGTCCCTCACAGCGAGGACTCAAGTGCAGGTCTGAGACTCCAAAGCTCAACCTGTCAGCTTAGAGGCGGTCGGAGGGCTCAGAGGAGAGAAGCTTCCTGATTGAGGGGGAGGGCACATGGTGGGAGCAGCTTCTGGGGACTAGTCAGCCACCCTGATGCCCACGTTCCAGTATTTCCTTAACAGGCGGGGAGAACAGCAGGCAGTGCTGGTGCTGTTCCTCCCCACCCTCCCTGCCCCATCCTTCCACCTCCCCCACCAGAGGTTCCCATCGCCCACCTCCCCATTCCACAACCACAGCACAGACCTGACAATGCGGGCAGCCAGCCAGGGGCTGCGGGCTCTCAGGCCACCAGCCCTTCTACCCTCAGGACAGTGAGTCTAAACTGGTGACTGCCTGAGACTGGGACCTCAGACCTCACAGCCCTGGGTTCATCTGGGCCAGAGGGGACTCAGGGGGAAGGAATCAGCACATTTATCCTGCAACCACACTCACCTGGGACTCCTGAGACCAAGTGCTGGCAGAGCAAGGGGGGTGGTTTAATGCCAGGTCCTGAATGAAATGAACTCTGTGAAGAGCTGCAGCTCTGGTTCCCAGGGCCCAGCTGTTGCCTTAAATAAGTGGCATCACACATCCCTCCCTTTGGCTGGCTCAACATGGTCAGGGGTGCACCTGAGGGGGGCAGTGAAGGATGAAAGAAGACAGGCAAGAGAATAAAGCTGGGGCTTGGTGGCATGCTGTTCTCTGGTAGAGAGACAGTGTCATAACCTGCAAGCAGACTCTTCATTTCATAGCCAGATTCCAGGCAAAGTGCTCAAGATGTTTGCATTGTTCTCCCGGATTTGGAATCTACTCAATTGCATGCAGCAGAACTCTGTCAAGCTTTGTTTTGGCAGCACTGACTGCACTTCCAGAAGCTTACCTCACTTAACCTCAGGAACCACAGGTTTGGACCTTGAGGTTAAGCTTAAACCATAAGCTTTCGCTATAATTGTGGTGGGAAGGCTTTGTCCTCCAAGCTGAGACTTGCACGTGGCTTTGCCACGAGAGAACCTGCCATCTCATGCATCCAAGGACTGAACCCATCCAAATGCTGTAACCGCTCTCCACACTTCCCCAGACACATGCCACCAGAAAGGCCTTCCCAGCACAGGGTTCCCGGAGGGTTCCAATCAGTAAAGGAAGACCCGGCTCCTAGAGGACAGAATGCATAGTCCCCCACCAGAGGCCACTGGCCATTGCTCCCCGCCTCATCTTCCCAGTGGCAGGCTTTGAGCTGTCCACAATCCCCCTTATAGTGCTGGTAGGTTCTTGTCTGAACTTGACATCCACGAATTCCTCCTCATGGGCAGCAGGAACCACAAGCCCAGCCACTCTCCCCGTCTTCCTCCAATGACAGGCAGCCCTGTCCTGGGTCAGGAGTTGTCCTTGCAACTGTTATTTTTTAAGAATCAGAGTAAAATTTAAATCACATAAAACATGATAGTTTATCTATGAGCTCAGTTCAGTGATATTAATTGCAGTCACTCTGTTGTGCAACCAGCACCACTACCTGGTTCCGATCACTGCATCACTCCAAACAGAACCTGTGTGCACTGCTCAGTATCCCCCTCCTCCGAGTGCTGCCATTGGTCAGCCCCCTCCTCAGTCAATCTGCCCGTTCTGAACGCTTTTCCTTTATTGTTGACTTTCTTCTTCAGAGAGGGCGGGAGAGAGAGAAACATGGGTCTGATAATTACACCGGCCGGCTGTCTCCTGCACGCCCTGCTGGGGACGGAGGCTCCATGTGCAGTGTTGGGAATGGAAAGGGTGACCTGCTGGTGCAGGGAAGACGCTCCACCTATTGAACCACCCGGTCAGGCTGTTTTCTTTAGTTGGAACTTGTCTTGTTGAGAGTATTGCAGACTTCTGCCATTTTCCTTCTCTGCCCCTCTCCACCCACCTCCCACCCCAGCCCTGTCTCTCCCCTGTCTATTGTCTATGAATATATGCCTATAAATTCTGGATTCATCTCTTCTTGTCCTCCCTCCATGTTCACTCCCTGATCTTTCCTGCTGTTCCATGCGTCCATGTTTATAGATCTGTCTATTCTTCAGTTTATTTGGTTCATTAAATTCCACATGAGTGAGATCACGTGATTCTTGTCTTTCCCCCACTGGCTTATTTCACTCAGCATAGTACTCCCCAGGTCCCTCCCGGCTGTCTCAACGGGTAAGAGTTCCTTCTTTTTACTGCTATTTAGTAATCCACGGCGTAAATGTATCATAGCTTTTTTTTTGAATCTTTATTGTTCAATTTATTAATTACATAGTTCCCCTTTTGTTCCCACTATAGCTCCCCTCCACCCAGTACCCATCCCACCCTCCGCCTTCACCTCCCCCACACTGTCCTCTCCCATAGGTGCATGATTTTTGTCCAGTCTCTTGCTGCACCTCCCACACCCATTTCCTCCCCAAGAATCCTCAGTCTATTCCCTCTCTATGTCCATGATTCTGTTACATTCACCAGTTTATCGTGTTCATCAGATTATTAATTCACTGATTTTTAGATTCATTTGTTGATAGATGTGTATTTGTTGTTCATAATTTATATTTTTATCTTTTTCTTCTTCCTCTTCTTAAAGAATATCTTTCCGCAATTCATATAATATTGGTTTGGCAGTGATGAACTCCTTTAGCTGTATCTTATCTGCAAAGCACTTTATCTGACCCTTAATTCTGAATGATAGCTTTGCTGGATAGAGTAATCTTGGTTGTAGATTCTTGCTATTCATCACTTTGAATATTTCTTTCCACTCCCCTCTGGCCTGCATTGTTTCTGTTGAGAAATCCTCTGACAATCGTATGGGTGCTCCCTTATAGGTAACTAACTGTTTTTCTCTTGCTGCTTTTAATATTCTCTCTTTATCTTTTGCCCTTGGCATTTTAATTATGATGTGTCTTGGTGTGGTCCTCTTTAGATTCCTATATTTTGGGGTTCTGTGCACCTCTTGGGCTTTTAAGTCAATTTCTTTCGCCAGGTGGGGGAAGTTTTTGGTCACTATTTCTTCAAGTAGGTTTTCATTATCTTGCTCTCTCTCTTTTTCTGGCACCCCTATAATTTGGATGTTTGTGTGCTTGAGGTTGTCCCAGAAGCCCCTTACACTATCTTCAATTTTTTGGATTCTTTTGGCTTCTTGCTTTTCCGGCTGAGTGGATTTTGCTTCTTTGTATTTCAAATCTTTGACTTGGTTCTTGCGATCATCTGGACTGCTTTTAGGTCTTTGTATAATATTTTTTATTTCAGTGTATGCTTAATTTCTAGTTGGTCCTTTTTCATATCCTCATAGATCTTGTTCATTTCCTCATAGATCTTGTTCATTTCCTCATAGGTCTTGTTTATTTCCTTGTAGGTCTCAGCCTTTTCTAGGAGCCTCTTGAAAAACCTTATAACTCTGATTTTGAACTCTATGTCTAGTCGTCTTCCCCCGCCCCCATTTATTTCACATCTGATTTCTTTTAATTTCTCTGCATTGTGGCTGCTTTCCCGAATTGGTCCGTTAGCTTTGTGTGGTAGATGTCCTCTAAGGGACAGTGGCTCAGCCTCCCCAGTTACCTGCTGCAGCCCTTTATGGGTTGTACAGTATTGTTGAAGTTAAGCCCAGCTTATTGTTCTTAGCACTAGGAGGGTTTGACCTCCAGGCCAATTGGCCATGAGGGTAAGCTTTGTTCAGGTTGGATGGGCATTGTCTTTGGGCTGAGCAGGCAGTGTCAGCTCCGCCCTATGCAGCACCTGGGTCTCTGTGCCGGGTGGTAATGGCTGCACACACCTCAGAGAGAAAGCTGCCACCGATCTCCACCCTCTGCCAGTCAACTCAGCCTCTCCCCAAATGAGTCTGCACCCCCAAAGTCTCGCCCAGGGTTGTAACACAATGCAGTCCGGTGGTCTCCCGAACGAGGGAGCAAGACACGCGTCCTGTCTGTGCGGTGGCCCACTTCTGTTCCCAAGTTTACACGCAAACTGTTGTTCCCAAGTTTACACGCACTCTCCACGAGCTCGCCCTCCCCACAAGCTTGCAGACCTCTGCCCTGCCTGGGCTTCGGCGTGCTTTCCCACTGTCCAGTTTTACCCCGTATGAGTGTAGGTTCCCCGGACCTCGCCTGGAACTGGGGAATCAGTGCAGTGGGATGCCTTTGCCTCTCCCATTGGAGAAAACCCCCCGGGTTTGCAGCCGCCTGCCCTCTCCACTCGCACGTGCACGGCTCCGATCCTCTGACTCCGCGCGTATCTTCAAAGCTGCCCTCAGCGGCTCCTCTTAGTCACAGGGTCCTATCTTTACATTTATTTGTGGAAATTTCACTCAGCCAGCTTTCCAGTGATTCCGGATGATGTTTGTTCTGTCTTTAAGTTGTAGCTTTGGAATTGTTGTGTGGGGCAGCAAGACAGGTGTTTACCTGTGCCGCCATCTTGGTTCCTCTCTGGACCACAGTTTTTTAACCACTCCTCTACTGATGGGCACTTGGGCTTTTTCCTGATCTTGGCTATCCTGATCTAATAAGAGTAACATGCAAATTGACTGTACTCCCGTTATGCTACCAGTCAATCAGGAGCAGGGGCATGGCCAGCAGCAAGCATGACCAGCAGGCAGGGGGTGTGGCCAGCAGACAGTGGGTGTGGCCACAGTGCTGCGACTGAGTGATGACCTTTCGTGGTGACCTTGGGACGGTTAGAGGAATTTGATGCCATGAGATCTTCTCACAAGGATCACATGTAGGTTGCTCTGATAGTTGGGCTGTGACTGAGGTGTGGGGTTTACCTGTCACATGGGACATGCAAATGAGTGCCAGGGGCATCTTGGGTAATGAGCGCTAGGCGCAAGGTGGGGCTGTGAGTCGTCAGGGTTGTGTGCTCTGGCCCCAAGTGGCGCAGCACCAGGAATGCTGGGAAATGTAGTTCTGGTGGCAGACTCACTACCATATCAAAGTGAGTGTGGAAGAAGTTACTGCTGTGAGTGGGGGATGGAGAGAAAGCAAAGGTTGGAGTCTCAGACAATTTGCTCATGTGATTGCAAAGACGGACAGAAACTCCCAGATTGGAGGGGTTCCCCTGAGGGTTCTCAGATTAGGCAGAGGGTGCAGGTCAGGCTGAGGGACTCATGGTGGCTGCTGCTGTGTGTAGCGAAGTTGCTAAAACCATTAAAAAGGCCCAACTTCTTATTATTGATGAATGTACCATGGCATCCAGTCATGCTATCAACACCATAGACAGATCACTAAGAGAAATTATGAATTTGAACGCTGTGTTTGGTGTAAAAGTTCTCCCTCTGAGGGGATTTTCGACAATGTGTCAGTATCGTGCCACATGCTATGCGATCGGCCATAGTACAAACGAGTTTAAAGTACTGTGATGTTTGGAGATGTTTCAGAAAGTTGTCTCTGAAAACAAATATGAGATCAGAGGATTGTGCTTATGCAGAATGGTTAATAAAACTTGGAGATGGCAAACTTGATAGTGGTTTTCATTTAAGAACGGATATTATTGAAATTCTCCATGAAATGATTTGTAATGGGTCTATTATTGAAGCCACCTTTGGGAATAGTATATTCTCTATAGATAATATTAAAAATATATCTAAACATGCAATTCTTTGTCCAAAAAATTAGCACGTTCAAAAATTAAATGAAGAAATTTTGGATATACTCGATGGAGATTTTCACACCTATTTGAGTGATGATTCCATCACTGGTTCCTCAACAGATGATGCTGAAAAGGAAAATTTTCCCGTTGAATTTCTTAATAGTATTACTCCTTCAGGAATGCCGTGTCATAAATTAAAATTGAAAGTGGGTGCAGTCATCATGATATTGAGAAATATTAATAGTAAATGGGGTCTTTGTAATGGTACCAGATTTATTCTCAAAAGATTACTACCTAACATTAACCAAGCTGAAGTATTAACAGGATCTGCAGAAGGAGAAGTTGTTCCGATTCTAAGAATTGATTTGTCCCCATCTGACATTGGCCTCCCGTTTAAATTAATTTGATGACAGTTTCCCGTGATGCCAGCATTTGCAATGACGATTAATAAATCACAAGGACAAACTCTAGACATGTAGGAATATTTCTACCTGAACCCATTTTCACACATGCTCAGTTATTATGTTGCTTTCTTTCAAGTTCAAAGAGCATGTGATGTTAAAGTTGTAAATACTTTATCCCAAGGGCAATTAGTCAAGCACTCTGAAAGTGTTTTCACTGTTATTGTGGTATACAGGGAGATATTAGAATAAGTTTAATCACTTTATCAGTCATTATTTGTATCAATGTTGTTTTTATATCATGAGTTTGTTATTGTTATTATATCATTTTGTTATTATTTATTAATTAATGAAATTATGTATTATTTTAATATACATTGTACTCATTACCTTTTATCTGTCATACTTTTATTATAGAAAAAGGTCAAATAGCACTATTAAAATATTTCCTCTAATTAATACTCTTTTATTGTGCTTGAATTTCATGCACCGGGCCACTAGTCTTACAGAAAAACTGCTGTTTGAAATGTTATTCCTGCTATTGGGTTCTGTAAATGCTTGCTTATCTAATAATAAGGAAAATAAAACTGTTCCCACTTCAGAGAGGCCATTAAACTTTCTCCACTTGAAGTTACCAGTGCTGGCACCAGGCCAGGCCTTTGGTTGAGGTCTCAAGGCCCCAGCACACAGGGGCTCTTTACGAATTTGCAAAGGGGGTGGGAAACACCCCATATTTGGGAGGCAAAGAAGGTATAAAGGTGTAAATAGGGAAAGTTCCTCCACGTTGGGGCCCAGAATTTGAGAGACATTTTCCTCTGGGCCTGCGCGTAATAATAATATTAATACTGAATGAAACTCCATCTCTCTAAGTGTTGCTTTGTTCGTCTCTGTTTTTCTGTAACAAAACAGCAGTTCCGAATTCAATTTTTTGAGGCAGCTCCGTATTGTTCCCCACAGTGGCCGCACCAGCCCCCACCCCAGCAGCAGGGCACAGGGTTCCCTCTTCTCCACACCCCGCCAGCCCTTGTGGTCTGTTGACTTGCTGAGGGGGGCCCTCCAGGCGGTGAGGGCTGATGGACACTGTGGCTGTAATTTGCATCTCTCTGCTCATTGGTGGCCTCATTGGCCATCTGTGCAACCTCAGGGCTACTTCCTACAGAACGGGCTCCAGAACCGGACTAGCTGCCAGAGGCCTGTTACCAAACGCACCCCTCAAACCCTTTCCTCCCCAGTCCAGAGCCACCCAGCCCACCCTGCCAGCTCCTGCTGCCCATGTCCCGCCGACTCCCCACCTCCATCCAGGAGACCTGGGCTCTGGGTCAGAGGCAGCCATCTTGGCCGGTGTCTGTAGATCCATGTGGTGCTGGGGCAGCCCCAGGCGTGACAACAGCCAGAGTGTGGCCTGAGTACAAGCACCGGCTCCTGGTAGCCTAGGGCTGAGGAGCCAGGTGAGGGGCTGTTGGCCAGGAAGGGCTCTGCTGTCCTTGGGCCCTGAACGCACCCCCATCCCTGAAGAAGGCAGTGCTGCCAATGTTACAAAGGCAGGAACCCTGGGCTTGTCCCTGGAGCTCCCTCTGGTTCCCGAGTGAGACTCGCTCCCTGAGCCACCCGCTCCCTTCTGCTCTCACACACTCTGCTCAGGTCCCCTCCCTCTGTCTCTCTGTGTCCCCATTATCTCTCTCTCCCTCTATCTCTCCCTCTGTCTCTCCCTCTGTCTGTCCCCCTCTCTGTCTCTCCCTCTGTCTCTCTGTGTCCCCATTATCTCTCTCTCCCTCTATCTCTCCCTCTATCTCTCCCTCTGTCTCTCCCTCTGTCTGTCCCCCTCTCTGTCTCTTCCTCTGTCTCTCTGTGTCCCCATTATCTCTGTCTCTCCCTCTGTCTGTCCCTCCCTCTGTCTGTCTCTCTCTCTGTCTGTCCCCTCTCTGTCTCTCCTTCTGTCTGTCCCCCTGTCTTTCTCTCCCTCTGTCTGTCCCCTCTCTGTCTCTCCCTCTGTCTGTCCCCCTGTCTTTCTCTCCCTCTGTCTGTCCCCCTATCTGTCTCTCCCTCTGTCTGTCTCTCCCTCTGTCTGTCCCCTTGTCTTTCTCTCCCTCTGTCTGTCCCCCTCTGTCTCTCCCTCTGTCTGTGTCTCCTTCTGTCTGTCCCCCTCTCTGTCTCTCCCTCTGTCTGTCCCCCTCTCTGTCTCTCTGCTGTGCCCCGGGTCGAGGTGCATTTCTGAAACCAGGGGCTGTCTCTTCCTCAGTGAAGCCACCTGTGTTGGGCAGAGCCCCGCCCTCCCCACCTGTGTCCCCCTGAGCCTCCAGGCCTGCCTCCCAGGGCTACTGGTGCTGAGTGTGAGGTGTGCCCTCCCTGAGGGCAGGATTGCCTGTCCTATGCTGCTCTGGGTCCCCACACCCAGCTTGACTGCTCACCAGTGGGCCCTCGAACCCAGGTTCAGCCACGTGGCTGCCCAGGAGCACACAGCCCTCTCTGTCCCAAAAGCCACACGCCCATGCCCTATTACCTCTCTTTGCTGAGCTTCGGAACTTGTGGTGCTAGGCAGGGCCTGGAGGAAAGCAGGCCCACTTCATTGAGGGTGAGCCCAGGCCCTTGTAAATGAGCCAGCATTGCACGCAGCTGAGCCCCAACCCTCAGCTCCTGGCCTGGGCCACCTGTCTATTTCCAGTGACCGGCCCATGTGAAGTGAGTGCAATGGGCACCACGAAACAGCAGATCATAGGCAAGGCGGACCATCCCTGCTCCCGGGCACACGTGTGTGAGTGTGCATGTATGTGTGTGTATGTGTGTGCACACCTCTGTGATCTTGGCTCAGCCTGAGCCCGCTTGGAAAAGGCAGCTATACATCCGTGTGTGTGTGTGTGTGTGTGTGTGTGTGCCTACCCATGCATGACCTTGGCCCAGAGCCTGGCTGGGAACGGCAGTTATCCTGACCACAGCTATACAGGTGGGTAGGACACTGGCACAAAGAACCCCCGAGAACCCACACCAGCCCAGCGCTTTTCTGGCCCTTCCTCTGTGCTCCTGCCCTCGCAGTCACACCATGGCGCCAAGCAGCTGACAGCCAGGACACTCATGGACTCCGGTGTCAGCGACCAGGAGTAAGGGCTGGGCCGGGCGGGCTCCAGGGCACAAGGGGCACTGAGGCCAACACAAACAAGGGGAGGAGGGGAAGGGAATCAGCCACAGGCAGCTGCCACCCCAGCTCCAGGTTAGCTCCTGCCCCATATATACCCATGGGCTGGAGGCAGGGTCAACCAGAGCAGACACACACACCATGGGGTACCCGGAGCTGGCTGTCTTAGGCCTGGCCTGCTGCTTGGCAGTAGTGAGTGCAGCAAAGGTAAGCGAGAGCCCATCGGACTTGCAAGTATCCATATGCTCCCCTAACCCGGCCTGGGACCTGGGACGGCACCATGAAGGAGGGCAGGCAGGTAGGACACTGGCACAAAGAGCCCCCGAGAACCCACACCAGCCCAGCGCTTTTCTGGCCCGACCTCTGCACTCCTGCCCTCGCAGTCACACCATGGCGCCAAGCAGCTGACAGCCAGGACACCCATGGACTCCGGTGTCAGCGACCAGGAGTAAGGGCTGGGCCGGGCGGGCTCCAGGGCACAAGGGGCACTCAGGCCAACACAAACAAGGCACTCTGTCCCCGAAGATCGCAGAGTCACTGGCGCCCTCAGGGCTGATCTGCGGATCTGCCTGGGCCTTTGGGGCCCTCGGCTCTCCCTCTGCCCGAGGATGGCCGTGGCCCAGCTCAGAAGGGTGCCTGGCCCTGAACAGGCCCACAGTTTGCCCATCACAGCCCCATTGTGTGTTGAAACAGGAGACTAGACCTCGGACTAATTCAACCCAGAGCCCTGAACTAGGCCCTCGGGAGTAGGGGACACCACCTGCTTGCCAGTGGTCCTTGCCCAACGGGGAGAGAGACGGGGAGAGTAGAGAGCCTCAGGGCTCCTACAGGATCCCTTCCCTCGGGGCCTTGCCAGGGGTGAGGAGCAGGGCTTCCTCAGGAACCCACAGCTCCAGGCAGGCGTGACTAGAGGCTGCACCTAGAGTCTGTCTGGACCCTACAGCCTGCTGGGGTTGCCCCACCCCCTGGCCCGCCCAGCCTGCGCCCCCTGAGCCTGCCCTCTCCCCAGCTGGGCGTGGTGCACACGGAAGGGGGCTTCGTGGAGGGCTACAACAAGAAGCTCGGCCTCTTGGGCATCGGCGGCCGCTCTGTGGACGTCTTCAAGGGCATCCCCTTCGCCGCCCCGCCCAAGACTCTGGAGAACCCCCAGCGGCACCCTGGCTGGCAAGGTGGGTGTGGGTCGGTGGGTGCTGGGCTGGCCCTGTGCCTGCGGTGGTGGTGTGGCCACCATCCTCACGCCAGCCCCTCTGGTCACCCACAGGGACCCTAAAGGCCAAGAACTTCGAGGAGAGATGCCTGCAACTCACTAACACCCAAGATGAGACCAGGGGCTCTGAGGACTGCCTCTACCTCAACATCTGGGTCCCTCAGGCCCAGCAGGAAGGTGCATACATCACCCCAAGCCCTCCAGTCCCCAAATATGCAGAAAGTGCCCCGGCAGAATAAGGCCCAAACCTGCCCTGCCCCTTTGGTTTGTGAGGGCCCCAGAGCTGAAAGTCCCTGAAACAAGCACCCAGAGAAAATAGCGAGGGGGCTACTGGGGTCACTGGGCCTGCTTTCTGCTTTAGTTTCCCAGAACCTGCCTGTCATGATCTGGATCCATGGAGGAGGCTTCCTCTTGGGGTCTGCCCAAGATTCAAGCTTCCTCAATGACTACGAGTACGACGGGGAGGAGATTGCCACATGGGGCAACGTCATCGTGGTCACCTTCAACTACCGCCTTGGGACGCTGGGCTTCCTCAGCACTGGGGATGCCCACCTGCCAGGTGTGCCGGGGGCCTTGGACCGGGGGTGAGGAAGCTGGATGGGGGCCCTTCACCATTGCATTCTTCCAATATCTCCCAACAGTCTCCTAGAAAGACCCAGAATTCTCCTGGCAGCGCAGGAAGCTGGGGATGGACAGTGAGACACAGGAGCCCATCGGCTGCTATAGCTGGAGAAGAGGCTGCCCGCCAGCCAGGCAGGGACCAAGGCAGGGACAGGAACCCAGGACACCAGGAAGCTGGAACAGGGACCCAAGGAGACCAGGGAGCAGGGTCAGGCACCCAAGAAGACCAGAAAGTGGGGACAGGGACCCAGGGAGAGACAGAAGATGAGATATTGAAGAGGTGACTCAGGAGACACAGAGCTGTAGGACAGACAGAGAACAAGAGGGATGGTGTCAGGGAGAAAAATGAGTAGCCTGGCCCTCCTGTCCCTGGTCTCCTACCTGAGCCCCACACCCCCTCCATTACCTCATTCAACAGCCTCCTGAGACCCACTGTGCGCCATTCTGGGGCTTGGTAAGGGTCTCAACATGGAGGAAGCTCTCCCTTCACACCAGTCCCTGATAGCCCCCCCATCACACCCACCGCAGGTAACTATGGCCTTCGGGACCAGCACATGGCCATCATGTGGGTGAAAAGGAACATTGCAGCCTTCGGGGGGGACCCTGACAACATCACCATCTTTGGGGAATCAGCTGGAGGTGCCAGCGTCAATCTGCAGGTGTGATGTCCCTGGGAAGTTGGGCCTTCTTTTCAGGATGTTGGGGGACGGGGGAGAGCTGTGGGATGTTGATAGGGGCTGGTGGGAGTTGACGGGGAGCTGGAGAGCTGATAGGAACTGGGAAGCTTATGGGAATTGGTGGGAATTTACAGGGGCTGGGGAAGCTAATGGGGGTGGGGGATCTGATGGGGGCAGAGGGAGCTGGTTGGGCCTGGGGAAGCTTATGAGGGCTAGGGAAACTAATGGGGGCTGTGGGCAACAGCATGAAGCTGAGAATCTGGTTGTGCTTGATGGAGCCTGGGTGGGCAGGAGAGGTGAGGCCATGGTGACAGGACCTCTGTGTGTTGCAGACCCTCTCTCCCTACAGCAAGGGCCTCATCCGGAGAGCCATCAGTGAGAGCGGCGTGGCGCTGGTCCCCTGGGCCATCCAGAAGGACCCTCTCTCCTGGGCCAAGGGGGTATATGGGAGCTGTAGTTGGGGCGGTGCTCGGGTTGCCTCCTTTCCGTGCCCTGTTTTGGTCTCCATGGCAGTGTTCCCCTCCATTCCCCCCAAACCCGCAGATCGCCAAGAATGTGGGCTGCCCCCTGGACGATACCGCCAGGATGGTTGAGTGTTTGAAGGACACCGACCCCCGGGCACTGACGCTGGCCTATAAGTTACCCGTGCTGGACATGGAGTGTGAGTGGGGCTTCACATGGGGGGATAGCCATGCTCCCAAATAAGTGAGAATTGAGGGTCCGCTGCCTGGCCCGTCACCTGCTCTCTGGCGTCCCTGGGAGCCCGGTGCCTCAGAGATCTTGATGACTCTTGCCCTCAACTGGGCACGGGCACCAACCCTCCCTCTGATCCTCCCTGGGTCCTGACCCTTTTGGGAAGCTGGTGCACATTGACCCCAACAATGGCCAGAAACAATCATTTGCACCCAGTTTTAGGGACCTCCGGCACAGTGGCTATCAGCAGCACAGTATGGCCCAAGGAGCCTGTGGCAGTCTGCACAGTCTGGGCTGCCACACTGGGGAGTGGTGACATCAGGAGGAATGGGCCAAGGAAATTTCTCCACACGCTCAAGGCAGCCCAGGACATAGAATGATCCAGACGCCATGTCAGGGGGACAGGCTGGGGACCCTGGTCTGGATCTGACGAGGCAGGGGCTGCCCTTGGGTTTGGGGGCTTGGCAGGGGACTCTGGAAGGTGTGAGAACTCCTCCTCTCCACACAGACCCCATAATGCACTACATGGGCCTCCGGCCAGTTGTGGACGGAGACTTCGTCCCCGACGACCCCATCAACCTTTTCGCCAACGCGGCTGACGTCGACTACATCGCTGGCACCAACGACATGGACGGCCACATCATTGCTAACGTTGACATGCCGGCCGTCAATATGGCCAACCACATTGTCACAGCGTGAGTGCAATGCAGGGCAAGGGCGGTGCTGTTGGCTTCTTGAAGAAGCACTACCTGGAAAGGTTGGCAGGAGTAGGGAGCCAATGGCAGGCCAGTGGCAGGAGGCAGGTGGGCTGCCTCACGCTGATCTGGGTCCAGGGTTCAGTGCCGGCTTGTCCCTGCAGGGAGGACTTCTTCAAGCTGGTCAGCCGACTCACCTTAGACAAGGGGCTCAGAGGTGCCAACGCCACCTTTGACTTCTACACGGCGTCCTGGGCCCAGGACTCATCCCAGGAGACCAAGAAGAAGACGGTGGTGGACTTGGAGACTGACGTCTTCTTCCTGATGCCCACGAAGGTGGCCGTGGCCCAGCACAGAGCCAGTGCCAAGTGAGGACTGAGGAAAGGTTGGCCCATCTGGGTCACACAACTGCCCAGTGAGGCCTCACTGGTGTGCGCCTCAGGGGTCGGGGAGGCTAGGGAAAGCCCATGATGGGGTCCCAGTGGTTCCTGCACCATCTGCCTTGCCCAGGCCTGAGGAGACTTGAGAAGGCCCCTCCCCACTTCCCAGCTCAGGGACCTTTCCAAAACCCTCCTCATTTCTCTAGGAAATCCCCGGTTGACCTCGGGCTGGTTGGTCTGTGTCCAGTAATGAAGGTGGGATTGAATCATCTGAGGCATTTGTTAGGAAGGCCAGCCAACCAAGAAGAGAAGACCCTTACAAGCAATCAAATCCTGTATCCCTGTATGGCGAGTGGACAGGACTATAAAGGGAAGAGGCCTGGGGTGCTACGTGCAGCCCTGAGGGTCTGCAACCTTAGCTATTGTAGCCATCATGTGAAGAGGCGGTATGGCTGAGATGATGTGGATGAGATGATTTTTGACTCCTGCTGGGTCTGTCTAACCACGCTAGTCGGTTCTGCTTGCTGGATTCATGGCTGAGTCATCTCCTTCATTTCTTTGCAAAGGCCTTCAAAGGAAACTTAAGAAAAACTTGGCCCCTATTCACATGAGGATATGTGCTCTAAGACTGAAAATGATAGGGCTATTTTTCAGATTAATTCAGGTGTCTATCCATCAGGTATAAGTCCCCCTATCACTCAGCCCACAGGCCTCCTCTGCAGTGTCTGCAGCTGAAAATGATAGGGCTATTTTTCAGATTAATTCAGGTGTCTATCCATCAGGTATAAGTCCCCCTGTCACTCAGCCCACAGGCCTCCCCTGCAGTGTCTGCAGCCTCCCCGCAGCCCCCAGGCTGAGGGGACAGAATACAGGATGATTCTCTCTGTTGTGGGTTTGCAGTTGGCCAACATTCAAACACCTCTGGCCTGCGGCCACCTGGTAAACCTCCAGTGAAAATAAAGAGTAAGTTAGGGATGCTTCCACGGAAGGGAGAGAAAACGATGCCTAGGGAGAGTAGGGGAGAGTAGGAGTTTACAGGGGCTGGGGAAGCTAATGGGGGTGGGGGATCTGATGGGGGCAGAGGGAGCTGGTTGGGCCTGGGGAAGCTTATGAGGGCTAGGGAAACTGATGGGGGCTGTGGGCAACAGCATGAAGCTGAGAATCTGGTTGTGCTTGGTGGAGCCTGGGTGGGCAGGAGAGGTGAGGCCATGGTGACAGGCTTGTCACAACGACAGGAACTTGAACTCTTCAGTGGGCGGCACAGGTATGTTCCCGACGAAGAACACAGATTCATCTGCAGAGAAAAGGAAGACGCCTCGATAGGCTTTGTGGAGGGAAGTGTGAATGAACTTGAAATCCCAGAACCACAAACCCCGGCCTTCATGGTCCCAAGGCACTCTTGAGTCTGAGTCTGAGAATTTCCCGGCCCTGCTTACCCCATGGCCTCCCTCCAGGACCCACCTCAGGGTGGGCATCCCAGGTGAGCTCCCTGCCAACCTGGGCTGTATCCCTCCCCTCCTCAGGAGTGCCCGGACCTACACCTACCTGTTCTCCCACCCCACTCGCAATCCATTGTACCCCAGCTGGGTGGGCGCCGACCACCTTACTGAGCTCCCATACGTGTTTGGGAGGCCCTTCGACAACCCTCTGGTCTACCGGCCCCAAGACAGGACTGTCTCCGGGGCCATGATCGCCTACTGGACCAACTTTGCCAGGACTGGGTAAGGCGGGTGAGGCTGGGCCACCTGGGCCCCACATGCCTGTCCCCTCTCCTACACTTGACTTCCCCGAGCCTCAGTACCCTGATCTGTGTGTGAGGATAGAGCTACGGGTTGGGCGCAGAAAACATATATGCCCAGATAGTGCTCAGGATACATGAGATGCCTGGTGGTTCGGGTCAGCAAGGAGGCCTCCAGTGAGCCCTCAGACCCCACACAGCCTTTCTCTCATGTGCAGGGACCCCAACAAGGGCCACTCAGCTGTGCCCACCCAGTGGGATCCCTACACCCAGGAAAGCGGCAACTACCTGGAGATTAACAAGAAGATGGACAGCCGGTCCATGAAGCAGCACCTGAGGAGCAGCTACCTGCAGTTCTGGACCCAGACCTACCAGGCCCTGCCCACCGTGACCGAAGCCGAGGCTGCCCTCCTTGCCCCTCCGGATGACTCTTTGGCCATCCCATGATCATTGCACTGGTTACTTTTAGGATGCTCAAATGCCCTCAGTCATTTATTTCTAAGATCTTTGCCCAATAGGCCACAGGTGGACCCCAGGGAGCCCACCTTCCACCCCAGCTTTTCCTGAATAAAGATGCATCTCTTTCTGGCAACACACTCAATATCCTTCTGTGTCTAGATCCGGACGTGGTGTAACCCCCTCAATTCAGAGGAGGAAAGAGGGTCAGAGGAGGGTCAGCCCTGAGTGGGGAGCAGGCCCCTTGGGCAGTTGCCTCAGGACCAGTGAGCCCAGACTTGGCCACGCCCTCGGAATACGGGGAGTAGGCTCTGTGTAACAGGGTCTGGCAATGGCCTGGGAGAGAAATGCATTCACCTCCAGTTCCACCCAGAGACAGTAACCCATCCTGCAGGCTCAGAGCAGAGGGTACAGGGCTGGTGTGTGGGTGCCCCTAGCAGGGCCAGGGTTCTTTCCCCCTGGCTCTGGCAGAGTCCAGAGGAGAGCAGGAGACAGAGGTGACATGCAGGGCCATGGCCACTCCAGCAAGTCTGGTATGAGCCTGCACTGAGCCTGCCCTATCCTGACCTCACCTGGCCTGGGCAGCAGCCTGTGGACACCCCGTTGTAGACAGGTTACTGTGAGAGATGCTCACCTGTCCCAACTCAAATGACACTCGGAGACAGAAGTGCAGTGAAAGGGAGACCTTGAATGCGCTCTCCAGAGCAGGTGTCCCCTACTTCCACTGGCACCCCTGGGGCAGGAACACAGCCCATTTATTAGGCCCCTCCTCCGGCTCCTCATTGGCTGAGTACTCTGTGCTCACCTGTTTCCTGACATGTCCACTAGATCCTCCCATTGGGGCTTTATAAAAAAAATTGGTCTGAGGCCTTTTCTAATTGTCCCCTCTCCTGTGTCTAGCTGAGGCAGGTGCCTTGAAGGTATCCACCAAGATGCTGGCCTACGCCCATGGTTCCTTGGTCTCACATCCTCGTCCCTCCCCCTCCCTTCTGTGTGCCTGGGGAGATTCAGCCACCGCTTCCGTCAGAAGCTGACCATGCTGGCCATTTCCTGCAGGGCCAAGGCTCCAAGAGGGGCCACGTGACACAGACCCTCACAGCGAAGACTCATGCCCATCTTTGAGACTCCAAAGCTCACCGTGTCAGTTCAGAGCGGGCATGAGGGCTCAGAGGAAGGAAGATTCCTGATTTGGAAGAGGAGGGTGTATGGCAGGGCAGCTCCAAGGGACCAGCTGGCCACCCTGATGCCCACAGTCCAGTATTTCTTTATTAGGCTGTTGGTACGGCAGGCAGTGTTGGTGCTGTTCCTCCCTGCCACATTCTTCTACCGCCCCCACCAGAGGTTCCCTTCGCCCACGATTCCATTCCAGAACCACAGCACAGACCTGACTCCGAGGGCAGCCAGCCAGGGGCTGTGGGCTCTCAGGCCTCCAGCCCGCCTACCCTCAGGACAGTGAGTCTAAACTGGTGACTGCCCGAACCAGGACCTCAGACCTCACAGGCCTGGGTTCATCTGGGCCAGAGGGGAGCCAGGGGGCAGGAATCAGCATGTTTACCCTGCAAACCAACCCTCACCTGGGACTCCTCAGACCACATGACAGCAGAGAGAGGGGAATAGACACAATGCCTGGTCCTGAATGAAATGAACTCTGTGAGAGCTGCAGCTTCTGGTTCCGAGGGCCCAGCTGTGACCTTAAATAAGCTGCATCTCAAATCTTTCCCTGTGGCTGGCTCAGCACAGCCAGTGGTGAACCTATGGGGGGGGAGGGGCAGTGAAGGATGAAAAAAGACAGACAAGAGAATAAAGCCAGGGCTAGGTGGGATGCTGCTCTCTGATGGAGAGACAGTGCCACAGCCTACAAGCCAAGTCTTTATTTTACAGTCAGATTCCACAGGGCAAAGTGCTCAAGATGTTTGCATTGTTCTCTCGGATTTGGAATCTACTCAATTCGATGCACCTGAACTCTATCAAGCTTTGTTTTGGCAGCACTGGCTGCACCTCCCACAGCTTACCTCACTTAGCTATGGGGGACCACAGGTTAGGACCATGAGGTCAAGCTTACAAGCATAACCCTTCAAGCTGGGACCTTCCCTCTCATCATTCAGAGTCTTGAACCCATCCAAACACTGTAGCTGCTCTCCACACTTCTCCAGACACAACACCGCCAAGGAGGCCTTCCCAGAACAGGATTCCCGGAGGGTTCCAATCGGTAAGAGAAGGCCCGGCTCCTGGAGAACAGAATGCGAAGTTTCCCGAAAGAGGCAGCTGGCCAGTACTGCCTGCCTTGCCTTCCGGTGAGAGGCTTTGTTCTGTCCATAATTCCCCACTTAGTGCTGATAGTGTGTTCCCATCTGAACTTGAAATTCACAAATTCCTCCTCGTGGGGAGCAGAAACCGAAGCCCAGCCACACTGCCCCCACTTGCTCCAAAGGCAGGCAGCCCCATCCCAGGTCCGGAGTTGATCCTTGCAACTGTTATTTTTTATTTATTTATTTATTTTTAAAAAATATTTTATTGATTTTTTACAGAGAGGAAAGGAGAGGGATAGAAAGTCAGAAACATCGATGAGAGAGAAACATCGATCAGCTGCCTCTTGCATGCCCCCCACTGGGGATGTTCCCGCAACCAAGGTACATGCCCTTGCCAGAATCGAACCCAGGACCCTTCAGTCTGCGCAGTCCGACGCTCTATCCACTGAGCCAAACCGGTCTTGGCTAACTGTTATTTTTTTTAAAAACCTGGGTCAGTCCTAGGCAGTTTGGCTCACAAGATGGAGGATGGAGGACTGAAGGATCCTGGGTTGCATTGTGATCATGGGCACATGCCTGGGTTGTGGGGCTCCGTCCCTGGTAGGGGGCTTGCAGGAGGCAGTCCATCAATGATTCTCTCTCATCATTGATGTTTCTATTTTTCACTCCCTCTTCCTTCTTCTCTGAAATCAATAAAAATATATATTTTTTGAAAAATCAGGGCAAAATATGCATAACATAAAATACTTTAATTTAACAATTTATAAGACTTCAGTTCAGTACTGTTCTGGGTCCCACACCCAGCGCCCAATGCTCACCAGAGGGACCTCAGAGCTAGGCTCAGTCATGTGGCTGCCAAGGAGCACAAGGCCCTCTCTGTCCCGGAAGCCACATGCCCATGACCCATGACCTCCCAAGCTCAAGATGGAGGCCAGGCAGGGCCTAGAGGGAAGCAGGCCCACTTCTCTGAGAGTGAGCCCAGGCCCTTGTAAATGAGCCACCATTGCACCCAGCTGAGCCCCAACCCTCAGCTCCTGGCCTGGGCCACCAGACTATTTCCAGTGACAGCCCCATGTGAACTGAGCACAACAGACACCAGGAAACAGCAGATCATAGGCAAGGTTGAGCATCACTGCACCTGGGCACACGTGTGTGCATTAGTGTGTGTGTGTGTGTGTGTTTATGTGTGTGCACACACTTTTGTGATATTGGACCAGCCTGAAACCACCTAGAAACAAAAGCTATGCGTGTGTGTGTGTGTGTGTGTGTGTGTGTGTGTGTGCGCGCGCTCACACATTCATGACCTTGGCCCTGAGCCTGGCTAGAAATGGCAGTTATGCTGGCCACAGCTATACTGCCTGGAGGAAAGGACAGAGGGAGGAGGAGGAGAAATTACCAGCCATAGGCAGCTGCTAGCTCCGGATCCCGGATGTCTCCTGCCCCATAAATACCCAAGGGCTGGAGGAAGGGCCCTGGATCAGGCACCTATACCATGGGGCACCTGGAGCTGCCTATCTTAGGCCTGGCTTGCTGCTTGGCAGTAGTGAGCACAGCAAAGGTAAGCGAGAGCCCAGAGAAGTCTGCAGGAGCCCGTCTGCTCCCCTAACCCGGCCTGGGACCTGGGATAGCACCGCGGAGGGGGGCAGGCAGGTGGGGCGCTGGCACAAAGACCCCCAAGAGACAACACCCAGCCCAGCACTTCCTGGCCCTTCCTCTGCGCTCCTGCCTTTGCGCTCACACCACGGCGCCATACAGCTGACAGCCAGGACACCCACGAACTGGAATGTCAGAGACCATGAGTAAGGGCTGGGCTAGGCACTCTCCAGGGGGAATTAATAGCCTTGGGGCACCTACAGGATTCCTTCCCTCAGGGTCCGGCCAGGGGTAAGGAGTGGGGCTTCCTCAGGAACCCACAGCTCCAGGCAGTCGTGAGCTGGAGGCTGTCTGGACCCCTGGAGCTTGCTGTGGTCACCCCAAGCAGCTGGTCTGCCCAGCCTGCACCCCCTGAGCCTGCCCTTTCCCCAGCTGGGCGTGGTGTACACGGAAGGGGGCTTCGTGGAGGGCGTCAACAAGAAGCTCGGCCTCTTGGGCATCGGCGGCCGCTCTGTGGATGTCTTCAAAGGCATTCCTTTCGCCGCCCCGCCCAAGGCCCTGGAGAACCCCCAGCGGCACCCTGGCTGGCAAGGTGGAAGTGGGTTGTGTAGGGTGCTGGGGTGGTCCTGTGCCTGTAGGGGCCAGTGGGGCCACCATCCTGATGACAGCCCCTCTGGTCACTCAAAGGGACCCTGAAGGCCAAGGAATTCAAGCAACGATGCATGCAAATCACTGACACCGCAGAGAACATGGGGGGCTCCGAGGACTGCCTCTACCTCAACATCTGGGTCCCCCAGGGCCAGGAGGAAGGTGCATCCACCACCACATGCCCTCCAGGTTTCCAAACCTGCAGAAAGTACCCAGGCAGCCAGAGGCCCAGCCCCGCCCCACCCCTTGGGTGTGTGATCTCCGGAGCTGAAAGTCCCACAAACAAGCACCCAGAGGGGATAGCGAGGGGCAGCTGGGGTCACCGGGCCTGCTTCCTGCCTCAGTTTCTCAGAACCTGCCTGTCATGATCTGGATCTACGGAGGATCCTTCTTCCAGGGCTCTGCCCAAGACTTAACCTTCTTCAATGACTACAAGTACGACGGTGGGGAGATCTCCACTCGGGGCAACGTCATCGTGGTCACCTTCAACTACCGCGTCGGGACGCTGGGCTTCCTCAGCACTGGGGACGCCCACCTGCCAGGTGTGCTGGGCGCCTTGGGCCAGGGGCGAGGGGGGCCTTCAGTATCGCATTATCCAAACAACTCCTGACAGTCTCCCAGAAAGACCCAGAATTCTCCCGGCAGCGAAGGAAGCTGGGGTTGGACAGTGAGACACAGGAGCCCATCGGCAGGTATAGTGAGAGAAGAGGCTGCCATACAGCCAGGCAGGAACCCAGGGAGACCAGGAAGCAGGGACAGGGACCCAGGGAGAACAGGGAGCGGGGAGAGGGAACCAGGGAGACCAGGGAGCGGGAACAGAGACCCAGGGAGACCAGGGAGCGGGGAGAGGGAACCAGGGAGACCAGGGAGCGGGAACAGAGACCCAGGGAGACCAGGGAGTGGGGACAGGGATCCAGGGAGACCAGGGAGTGGGGACAGGGATCCAGGGAAATCAGGGAGCGGGGAGAGGGACCCAGGGAGTAATGAAAGATGAAACACTGAAGTGGTGACTCAACATACTGAGTCGTAAGACAGACAGAGAAGTAGAGGGATGATGTCAGGGAGAGATATGAGCAGCCTGACCCTCCTGCTCCTGGTCTCCTACCTGAGCTCTACACCCCCTCCAGCAGGTCATTCAATAGCCTCCTGGGACCTGCTGTGCCCCATCCTGGGGCTTCCTTCACATGGAGGATGCTCATCCCCCAACCCAGGTCCTGATAGGCCCCCCTAACTGCCCCAGGTAACTATGGCCTAAGGGACCAGCACACGGCCATCGCGTGGGTGAAGAGGAACATTGCGGCCTTCGGGGGTGACCCCAACAACATCAGCATCTTTGGGGAATCAGCTGGAGGTGCCAGTGTCTCTCTACAGGTCTGGGGACCCTAGGAGGGCAGACCTTCCTCCAAGGGTGCTGTGGGGATCAAAGGGGAGAGCTGATAGAAGCTTGGGGTGATAAGTTAATGGGAACTTGATAGAGATTATGGGGGTGAAGGGGAGCTGATTGAGGCTGGAGGAGTTGGTGGGAGATGAGGGAGCTGATGGGAGCTGGGAGAGCTGATGGAAACAGGGAGGAGCTTATAGGAACTGAGGGAACTAATGGGGGTTGGGGGAGCTGATGGGAGCTGGGAGAGCTGATGGGAGCTGGTGAGAGCTGGGGGGTGCTTATGGGAGCTAATGGGAGCTGGGAGAGCCAATGGGAGCTGATGGGAGATGATGGGAACTAGGCACAGCTAATGGGAACTATGGGAACTGACAGGAGCTGATGGGAGATAGGGGAGCTAATGGGAACAGGGGGAGCTGATGGGAGGTGGGGGTGCTGATAAGAGCTGATGGGAGCTGGGGTGAGGCTGATGGGAGCTAGAGGAACTGATGGGAGATTAGGGAGCTGATGGGAATGGGGCACAGGTAATGGGAACTGGAGAAACTGATGGGAGCTGATGGGAACTGGGGGAGCTGATGGGAGCTGGGGGAGATGAGGAGAAGTGAGGGAGCTAATGGGGGCCTGGGGTTCTGGTGGGGGCCATGAGGAGCTGATGTGTGGAAAAGCATGATACTGACAGTATAGCTGTGCTTGGTGGAACCTGGGTGGACAGGAGAGGAGAGGCCAGGGTGACAGGACCTCTGTGTGCTGCAGACCCTCTCTCCCTACAACAAGGGCCTCATCCGGCGAGTCATCAGCCAGAGTGGCGTTGCGCTGGCTCCCTGGGCCATCCAGAAGAATCCTCTCTCCTGGGCCAAGAGGGTAAAGGGGAGCTGCGGTGGGGAAGGGGCTCAGTTACCTCCTTTCCATGCCCTATCCCAGTCCCCATGGCCAAATGCTCCACACCGGCCTTACCCACATATCTCCCCTGCAAACCCACAGATCGCCAAGAAGGTGGGCTGTCCCATGGACGATACCGCCAGGATGGCCAAGTGTCTGAAGTTCACCGACCCCCGGGTGCTGACGCTGGCCTATAATATACCCCACTTGAGCCTGGAGTGTGAGTGGGGGCTCCACATGGGAGGACGGCCATGTACCCAAAGAAGTTAGATTTGAGGGGCTGCTGCCTGGTCCGTCTCCCACTCACTAGCATCCCTGGGAGCCCGGTGCCTCCAGGGATCTTAATGACTCCTTGGTCTTGAATGGGTGTGCCGTGCGCACCATCCCTCCCTCTAATCCTCCCTGGATCTTGACCTCATTGGAAAGCTGGTGGACGTTGTCCCCCAACAATGGGGAGAAACAGCCATTTACACCCGTTTTAGGGATGTCAGGCATAGTGGCTGTCAGCAGGATGGTGTGGCCCAGGGAGCCTGTGGCAGTCTGCACACAGTCTGGGCTGCCACACTGGCGAGTGGTCACATCGGGCACACAAGGCAAGGGAAGCTGCTCTACACGCAGGGTGGCCCAGGATGTAGAATGATCCGGGCCCCATGTCAGGGGGACAGGCTGAGGACCCTGGTCTGGATCTGAGGAGGTAGGAGCTGCCACGGGCCTTGGACCTGGCAGGGGTCTCTGCAAGGTGCGAGAACCCCTGGTGTGCACGCAGACCCCATACTGTACTACGTGGGCCTCATGCCTGTTGTGGATGGAGACTTCATTCCCGATGACCCCATCAACCTTTTCGCCAACGCGGCCGACATCGACTACATCGCTGGCACCAGCAACATGGACGGCTACAGATTTGCCAGCATTGACCTGCCGGCCATCAACATGGACAACCAGACGGTCATGGGGTGAGTAGTGTGCAGGGCCAGGGCAGTGCCCGGAGGCCTCTTAAGGAGGCATCAGCTGAGAGAGGAGGCCAGGAGGAGTAGCGGGCCATGCGCAGGCCCCTAGCAGGGGGTGGTGGGATGCCACCCGCTGGCCCAGGTCTAGGGTCCAGTGCCGGCTTCTCCCTGCAGGGAGGACTTCTTCAAGCTGGTCAGTGAGTTCACATTCGCCAAGGGCTCAAGAGGTGCCAACATCTCCTTTGACTTCTACACGGCGTCCTGGGCCCAGGACTCCTCCCAGGAGACCAAGAAGAAGACGGTGGTGGACTTTGAGACCGACATCCTGTTCCTGATGCCCACGAAGATGGCCGTGGCCCAGCACAGAGCCAGCGCCAAGTGAGGGCCGGGGCAGGGGAGGCTCACCTGGGTCACGTACCTGCCCAGAGAGGCCTTCCCGGTGGGCAGCTCAGAGGGGTCAGGAAGGCCCAGGAAAGCCGGAATGGGGCCTCAGTGGTGCCTGCACCATCTGCCTTGCCCAGACCTGAGGGGACTTGAGAAGGCCCCTCCTCACCTCCCAGCTCAGGAGCCTTTACAGAGCCCTCCTCCTGTTACCGGGAAACCCCCGATTGGGCTCGGTCTGCCTGTCCCTGTGTCCAATAAGGAAAGTCAGGTTGAATCCTATGAGGTGTTTATTAGAAAGGCCAGCCAACCAAGAAGACGGGGTGCTTACAAGCATTTAAATCCTGTCTTCCGGTAAACTGCAGGGGACAGGACCGTAAATGAGAGGGAGCTGAGGAGTTACGTGCAGTCCTTGGGGGTCAGCAGACCTCAGCTATTGTAGTTACCACATGATGAGTTGATGTGGATGAGATGATGTTTTGACTCCTGGTGGGTCTGTCTGTCCCTGCTCATTGGTTCTGCTTGCTGGATTGATGGCTGAGTCACCTCCTTCATCGCTTTGCACAGGCCTTCAAAGGAAACCTAAGAAAACTTAACCCATATTCACATCAGGATATGTGTTCTAAGACTGAAAATGATAGGGTTACTTTTCAGATTAATTCAGGTGTCTATCCATCAGGTTATAAGTCCCCCTATCACTCAGCCCACAGGCTTCCCCTGCGGTGTCTACAGCCCCCGTCCCCCCCCAGCCCCCAGGTTCAGGGGGACAGAACACGGGATGGTGCTCTTTGTTGTGGGTTTGCAGTTGGCCAACATTCTAAACACCTCTGGCCTGCGGCCACCTGGTAAACCTCCAGTGAAAATAAAGAGTAAGTTAGGGATGCTTCCCCGGAAGGGAGAGAAAACGATGCCTAGGGAGAGTAGGCAGGAAGCTTGTCACAACGACAGGAACTTGAGCTCTCCACTGGGCGGCACAGGTATGTTCCCGACGAAGAACACAGATTCATCTGCAGAGAAAAGGAAGGGGATGCCTCGATAGGCATCATGGAGGGAAGTGTAAATGCATTTGAAATCCCAGAACCAGAACCCCACAACCTTCCGGGAACCAGGTCCCTCCTGAGTCTGAATCGGGGGATTTCCTGGCCTTGCCCTGCTCTCCCCATGGCCTCCCTCCAGGGCCCAATTCAGGTTGGGCAGCCCAGGTGAGTTCCCTGCCAACCTGGGCCATGTCCCTCCCCTTCCAGGAGCGCCCGGACCTACACCTACCTGTTCTCCCACCCCTCTCGCATTCCATTATTACCCAGCTGGGTGGGCGCCGACCACACCACTGAACTCCAGTACTTATTTGGGAAGCCCTTTGACAACCCCTTGGACTACCAGGCTCAAGACAGGACTGTCTCCCAGACCATGATCGCCTACTGGACCAACTTTGCCCGGACTGGGTAAGGCGGGTGAGGCTGGCCAGACCTAATGCTACCTGGGCCCCGCATGTCTGTCCCCTCTCCTACACTTGACCTCCCTGAGCCTCAGTACCCCCATCTGTGTGTGAGGATAGAGCTACTGGTTGGGCACAAAACACACATACATGCCAAGCGACTGCCCGGGACACTGAGGAACCCTGGTGGTTCAGGTCAGCATTGAAGCCTCCTGAGAACTCTCTAGATCCCACACAGCCTCTCTCTCATGTGCAGGGACCCCAACAAGGGCCACTCGGCTGTGCCCACCCAGTGGGATCCCTACACCCAGGAAAGCGGCAACTACCTGGAGATTAACGAGAAGATGGACGGCCAGTCCATGAAGCAGCACCTGAGGAGCAGCTACCTGCGGTTCTGGACCCAGACCTACCAGGCCCTGCCCACCGTGACCGGAGATGGGGCCGCCCCCCTGCCCTCCTCGGACGACTCTGAAGCTGTCCTCTGCCGCCCTCAGAGAACTCTGTGGGCGCCCCTTGAACCCTCCACTTGTGACTCTGGGGGGGCTCAGATGCCCACAACCATTGGCTTCTAATGTCCTTGCCCAAGAGGCCACAGGTGGGACCCAGGAAGCCCACCTTCTTCCCCAGCTCTTCCTGAATAAAGCTGCATCTCTCCCTGGCTTCCTGTTTTGTTCTCATGACCCCACTCACCCACCCTATCTCCTTCTGTGTCTGGAAGTGAGGTGCCCCCCTCAATTCAGACTAGGAAAGAAATTCAGAGGAGGGTCAGCTCTGAGTGGGCAGCGGGCCCCATGGACCGGTGGGCCCAGCCTCAGCCTGTCCTCGGGATGCAGGAAGCGGACTCTGAATAATAGGGTCTGGAAATGGCCTGAGAGAAACACATTCACCTCCAGCGGGTTCCCAGCAGAGACAGTAACGCATCCCGCAGGCTCAGAGCAGAGGGTACCAAGGATGGGGCTTCGGTGCCCACTGCAGGGCCAAAGTGCTGTCCGCTTGCTCTGGCAGAATCCAGAGGGGAGTGGGAGGCAGAGGTGACACTCAGGGCTATGGCCACCCCAGGAAGGTCTGGGACAGAGCATCTCTGCATCGAGGGCTCCCCCTTCCTGACCTCATATGGCCCGGGCGGTAGGCACTGTGGACCCCAGTTGTAGACAGTTACTGTGAGAAATGCTCACCTGTCCCTACTCAAATGACGCTCGGAAACAGAAGTGCGGTGAAAGGAGATCTTGAAAGCGCCCCTGAGAGCAGGTGTCCTCCCAACTGTACAGGCACCCCGGGGCGGGAACACAGCCCATTTATTAGATCTTTTTCCTCCAGCTCCTCATGGGCGGAGTACCCTGGGCTCACTTGTTTCTGATCTGTCGACTAAGTCCTCCAATGGGAATATTTTAAAAAATTGGGCTGAAGACTTTTCTAGTTGTCCGCTCCCCCATGTCTAGCAGAGACAGTTGCCTCAAGGGTGTCCACCATGATGCTGGCCCATGCCCACGGGTTCTTGGTCTCCCATCCTCGTCCCCCCCTCCTTTCTCTGTGCCTGAAGAGACTCAGCCATTCCTGCCATCAGAAGCTGACCATGCTGGCCATTTCCTACAGGACCAAGGCTATAATAGGGGCCACATGCCTGGGCCCTCACAGCAAGGACTCAAGCCCAGGTCTGAGACTCCAAAGCTCACCGTCTCAGCTCAGAGCGGGCGTGAAAGCTCAGAGGAGAGAAGGTTCCTGATGGGGGGGGGGGGGGGCGGGTGTAGGTGGGGGCAGCTTCCTAGAACCAGCCGGCCACCCTGATAGACACGGTCCAGTGTTTCCTGGCCAGGCTGTGGGTACAGCGGGCAGTGTTGGTGCTGTTCTTCCCCACCCTCCCTGCCCCATCCTTCCACCTCCCCCACCAGAGGTTCCCATCACCCACCTCCCCATTCCACAACCACAGCACAGACCTGACAATGCGGGCAGCCAGCCAGGGGCTGCAGGCTCTCGGGCCACCAGCCCTTCTACCCTCAGGACAGTGAGTCTAAACTGGTGACTGCCCGAGACTGGGACCTCAGACCTCACAGCCCTGGGTTCATCTGGGCCAGAGGGGATTCAGGGGGAAGGAATCAGCACATTTATCCTGCAACCACACTCACCTGGGACTCCTTAGACCATGTGCTGGCAGAAGAAGGGGGGTGGTTCAGGGCCTGGTCCTGGGAGAAATGAACCCTGGGAGGAGCTGCAGCTCCTGGTTCCCAGGGCCCAGCTGTCGCCTTAAATAAGCAGCATCACAAATCCTCCCTGTGGCTGGCTCAGCACGGCCAGGGGTGAATCAGAGGGGGGCAGTGAAAGACTAAAGAAGACAGGCAAGAGAATAAAGGTGGGGCTAGGCGGGACACTGCTCTCTGATGGAGAGACAGTGCCACAGCCTGCAAGCCAAGTCTTTATTTCATGGCCAGATCCCACCAGGCAAAGTGCTCAAGATGTTTGCATTGTTCTCTCAGATTTCAAATCTACTCAATTCCATGCACCTGATTTCTAAAAAGTTTTGTGTTTGCACCTCTCACAGCCTATATCACCTAGCCACGGAGAACCACAGGTTGTAAGATCCAGCTTACAACCATAACTTTTGGCTATAATTGTGCTGGGAAGGCTTTGCCCTTCAAGCTGGGACTTGTACCTGGTGCCCTCTCATTAGTCTGAGTCTTGAACCTATCCAAATACTGTAGCCACTCTCCACACTTCTCCAGACACAACGCTGCCAGAGAGGCATTCCCAGGACAGGGTTCTGGAGGGTTCAAATCTGGTAAGGAAGGCCCTGCCCCTGGAACACAGAATGCAAAGTCACCCGACAGAGGCCACTGGCCAATACTCACTGCCTCGCCTTCCCAGGGGCAGGCTTTGATCTGTCTACCATCCCCCCATGTAGTGCTGGTGGGTTCTGGCCTGAACTTGAAATCTATGATTTCCTCATTGTGGGCAGCAGACACCACAAGCCCAGCCACACTTCCCCATCTTCCCCCAAAGGCAGGCAGCCCCCACCTGTGTCGAGACTGGTTTTTGCAACAGTTTTTAAAAATCAGGGTAAAATTTAAATAACATAGAGGAGAATCCAAGATGGTGGCCTGGGTAAACACCTGAACTTGTTTCAAAACTACAGCTAAAAGACAAAACAGACATCATCCAGAACCACAGGAAGGAAAGAGAAAAGCACAGAGACTCAGAGGAGCTGTAGAAGTAGAGTATAGAAGTACGGAGGCACACTAGTAAAGGGCTGGGAAATGCCAAAACCAGTGTGGCTCAGTGGATAGAGTATTGGACTGCGGACTGAAAGGTCCCAGGTTCGATTCCGGTTAAAGGCATGTACCTTGGTTGTGGGCACGTCCACAGTAGGGGGTATGCAAGAGGCGGCTGATGTTTCTCTCTCATCAATGTTTCTTACTTTTTGTCCCTCTCCCTTCCTCTCTGTAAAAAATCAATAAAATATATTTTTTTTAAAAAGGAAAAGGCTGGGAACTGATGACATGGTTGCCTTTTTGAATCAAAAGGGAGACACAGGCTCCCAATTGCTCTGAATTCCAGTTGCAGGTGAGACTCTGGGGACCCACACTCATACGGGGAGAAACTGGACTCTCTGGCATTGGGCAGAACTCAAGGGCAGCTTTCTCTCAAAGGTGCTTGCAGTGATTACCACAGGACACTGAGACCAGGGGCCTCTTAGGGCAGGGCTGAGAATCATCCATAGCTGTTTGCTCTGCCCTGAGAATTCCCTGAGACCCCGCCTCACCCTAGCTGTGTGCAGAGACTACTGCATATGAATGGCTTGGCCCTTTACAGTCTAAATTACCTAACAAGGAGCAGCTGGGTCAGAGAGACCCAGAACATCCAAAAGAAGGCCTAAGGCCCCACAGCAGCTTGCATTGCTTCACAGCTGGGCTTGCCCGGCTCCTGCTGCCCACTGTCCTGCCGCCTCCCCATCTCCATCCAGGAGACATGGGCTCTGGGTCAGTAGGCAGCCAGCTGGCTGGTGTCTGTGGATCCCTGTGGTGCTGGGGCTGCCCCAAGTGTGATGTCAGTGGAGCATTGGCCTGCATACAAGCACCAGCTCCTGGTAGACAAGGGCTCATGGGCCAGACGAGGGGTTGCCAACCGAATAGGGCTCTGCTGTCCCCTGGCTCTGAACGCACTCCCATCCCAGGAGAAGGCAGTGCTGCCAACGTCACGAAGGCAGGAACCCTGGGCTTGTCCCTGGAGCTCCCTCTGGTTCCCGAGTGAAACAGGCTCCCCAAGCCACCCGCTCCCTTCTGCTCTCACACACTCTGCTCAGCTCCCCCTCCCTCTGTCTCTCTGTGTCCCCATTATCTCTGTCTCTCCCTGTCTGTCTCTCCCTCTGTCTGTCCCCCTCTCTGTCTCTCTGCTGTGCCCCAGATGCGGTGCATTTCTGAAGCCAGGTGCTGCCTCTTCTTCAGGAAGCCACCAGGCTGGGCGGGAGCCCCCTCCCTCCTCACCTGTGCCCCCCTGAGCCTCCAGTCCTACTTCCCAGGATTGCTGAGTGTGAGGTGTGCCCTCCCTGAGGGCAGGATCGCCCACCCTGTGTTGCTCTGGGTTGGACTGCTCACCAGTGGGCCCTCGAACCCAGGCTCAGCCACGTGGCTGCGCAGGACCACACAGCCCTCTCTGTCCCAGAAGCCACATGCCCATGCCCTATGACCTCCCTTTGCTGAGCTATGGAGCTCAAAGTGGAGGCCAGGCTGGGCTTGAAGGGAAGCATGCCCACTTCTCTGAGCATGAGCCCAGGCCCTTGTCAATGAGCCACCATTCAGGGCACTGTGCACCCAGCTGAGTCCCTGTAGCCCCTGGCCTGAGTCCCCTGACTATTCCCAGTAACTGGCCCAGGTGCCTTGCAGACATCAGTAGCCAGATCAGCAGGTCCTACGAAAGGCAGATCATTGCTGCGCTCGTGAACAAATGTGTGCGTGTGTGTGGTGTATGTGGGCGTGTGAGAGTGTGTGTATGTGTGTGCACAACTTTGTGACCTTGGACCAGCCTCAACTCACCTGGAAAAGATAAGCTATGCATGCATGTGTGTCTGTGTGTGTGCCCACACATTCATGACCTTGGCCCTGAACCTGGCTGGGAACGGTAATTATTCTGGCCCTGGGTATACTGCCTGGAGGAAGAGCAGAGGGAGGAGAATGGGAAGGGAACCAGCCAAAGACAGCTGCCAGCCCCAGGTTCCAGATTTCTCCCATCCCATAAATACCCATGGGCTGGAAGCAGGCCCCTGAGGCAGACACACACACCATGGGGCGCCCGGAGCTGGCTGTCTTAGGCCTGGCCTGCTGCTTGGCAGTAGTGAGCTCAGCAAAGGTAAGCGAGAGCCCAGCGGAGTCATCCGGGGCCGGTCTGCTCCCCTAACCCAGGCTGGGACCTGAAACGGTACCACGGAGGGGGGGCAGACTGGTGGGTCACTGCCACAAACAGTCCCCGAGAGCCCACACCAGCCCAGCGCTTTCCTGGCCCTTCCTCTGCGCTCCTGCCTTCACGCTCACAGCATGGTGCCACGCAGCTGACAGCCAGGTCAGAGACCATGAGTAAGAGCTGGGCCAGGCACTCACCAGGGCACAAGGGGCACTCAGGGTATACTGCCTGGAGGAAGAGCAGAGGGAGGAGAATGGGAAGGGAACCAGCCAAAGGCAGCTGCCAGCCCCGGGTCCCAGCCCCAGGTCCCAACACAGACAAGGCGCCCTGTCCCCGCAGCCCCAGAGTCACTGGCGCTCTCAGGGCTGATCTGCGGATCTGCCTGGGCCTCCAGGGCCCTCGGCTCTCCCTCTGCCCTTGGATGGCAATGGCCCGGCTCAGAAGGGCGCTGGGCCCTGAGCTGGCCCACAGTTTGCCATCACAGCCCCAGCATCAGAACAGGAGTTTGGACCACTATCTAGTTCAACCTGGAGCTCTGAGCACAGCCCCAAAAGGGAGTGACACACACCTGCTTGCCAGTGGCCGGTGCCCTCCAGGGGGAATCGGGAGCCTCCAGGCACCTACAGAATCCCTTCCTTTGAGGAGCAGGGCTTCCTCAGGGACCCACAGCTCCAGGCAGGTGTGACTAGGGGCCCCATCTGGAGGCTGTCTGGACCCTAGAGCCTGCTGGGGTCACCCCACCCCACTGGCCTGCCCAGCCTGCGCCCCCTGAGCCTGCCCTCTCCCCAGCTGGGTGTGGTGCACACGGAAGGGGGCTTCATGGAGGGCGTCAACAAGAAGCTCGGCTTCTTGGACATCGGCGGCCGCTCTGTGGACGTCTTCAAGGGCATCCCCTTCGCCGCCCCGCCCAAGGCCCTGGAGAACCCCCAGCCGCACCCTGGCTGGCAAGGTAGGAGTGGGGGTGGGTGCTGGGCTGGCCCTGTACCTGGGGTGGTGGTGTGGCCATCATCCTCACACCAGCCCCTCTGGTCACCCGCAGGGACCCTGATGGCCAAGGACTTCAAACAGAGATGCCTACAAATCACCGACACCCAGGATGACACCAGGGGCTCTGAAGACTGCCTCTACCTCAACATCTGGATCCCCCAGGGCCAGGAGGAAGGTGCATTCTCCACCCAGTGCCATCAAGGTTCCTGAACTTGTAGAAAGCACTCAGGCAACTAGAGGCCCAGCCCTAACCTGCCCCATGGGTTGGTGGGACTCCAGAGCTGAAAGTTTCTAAAACAAGCACCCGGAGGAAATGGGGAGGTGACTGCTTGGGTCACCGGGCCTGATTTCTGCCTCAGTTTTCCAGAACCTACCTGTCATGATCTGGATCTACGGAGGAGCCTTCTTCGAGGGCTCTGCCCAAGACTTAAGCTCCTTCAATGACTACAAGTACGATGGGGAGGAGATCGCCACACGGGGCAACGTCATCGTGGTCACCTTCAACTACCGCCTCGGGACGCTGGGCTTCCTCAGCACTGGGGACGCCCACCTGCCAGGTGTGCGGGGGGCCTTGGGCCGGGAGTGAGGGAGCTGATGAGGGATGGTTCAGCATTGTATTCTCCCAAAAACTGATGTCTCCCATAAAGACTGAGAATTCTACTGGCAGCGCAGGAAGCTGAAGATGGAAAGTGAGACACAGGAGCCCATTGGCTGCTGTAGCAAGAGAAGTGGCTGCCAGCCAGCCAAGCAGTGACTCAGGAAGACCAGGGAGCGGGGACAGGGACCCAGGAGACCAGGGAATGGGGACAGGGACCCAGGGAGTCCAGGGAGCTGGGACAAGGAACCTGGGATACCAGGGAGCGGGGACAGGGACCCAGGGAGAGACAGAAGATAAGATACTGAAGTGGTGACTCAGAACACAGAGCTGTAGGACAGACAGAAAACAAGAGGGACGGTGTCAGGGAGAGAGATGAGAAGCCTGACTCTCCTGTTCTTAGTCCCCTACCTGAGCCCCACACCCCCTCCAGCACCTCATTCCACAGCCTCCTGGGACCCTCCGTGGGCCATCCTGGGGCTTGAGAGGTGTCTCCACATGGAGAAAGCTCTTCCCCCACCCCAGTCCCTGATAGGCCCCCTTTTCCACCCCAGGTAACTACGGCCTTCGGGACCAGCACATGGCCATCGCGTGGGTGAAGAGGAACATTGGGAGGTTCGGTGGAGACCCCAACAACATCAGCATCTTTGGAGAATCAGCTGGAGGTGTCAGCGTTTCTCTACAGGTCTGGGGACCCTAGGAGGCAGGCATTCCCCTCAGGGTGTTGGGGGGGACCAAAGCGGGGAGCTGGTGGGGGCTAGGGCTGCTAAGCTAATGGGAACTGGGGAAGCTGATGGGAACTGGGGGAGCTGATGGGAACTGGCAGAGCTAATGGGAACTGGGGGAGCTGATGGGAACTGGGTAAATGACGGGATCTGGGTGAGCTGATGGGGCTGGAGGACCTGGTGGGGGTTGTGGGGAGCTGAAGGGAACTGGGGGAGCTGAAGGGAACTGGGGAAGCTGATGGGAAATGGGGGAGTTGGTGGGGGTTGTGGGGAGCTGAAGGGAACTGGGGGAGCTGATGGGGGCTGGAGGACCTGGTGGGGGTTGTGGGGAGCTGGTGGGGGTTGTGGGGAGCTGATGGAAACTGGGGGAGCTGATGTGTGGAACAGCATAATGCTGACAGTCTAGCTCTGCTTGGTGGAACCTGGGTGGGCAGGAGAGGTGAGGCCATGGTGACAGGACCTGTGTGTGTTGCAGACCCTCTCTCCCTACAACAAGGGCCTCATCCGGAGAGCCATCAGCCAGAGCGGGGTGGCGCTGGCTCCCTGGGCCATCCGGAAGGACCCTCTCCCCTGGGCTAAAAGGGTACAGGGGATCTGGGGTGGGGCAGAGGCACGGTTACCCCCTTTCCATGCCCCGACCCAGTCTCCATTGCCCAATTCCCTACACTGGCCTCACCCACATGTCTCCCCTGCAAACCCCCAGGTCGCCAAGAAGGTGGGCTGTCCCCTGGACGATACCGCCAGGATGGCCAAGTGTCTGAAGTTCACCGACCCCCGGGCGCTGACGCTGGCCTACAAATTACCCCGATTGGGCCTGGAGTGTGAGTGGGGGCTCCTCATGGGGGGACGGCCATGCACCCAAAGAAGTGAGGATTGAGGGGCTGCTGACTGGCCCGTCACCTGCTCACCGCAATCTCTCAGAGCCCGTGCCGCCAGGGCCCTTGTTGTCCCCGAGGCCTCAACTGGCTGTGCCATGGGCACCATCCCTCCCTCTGATGCTCCCTGGGTCCTGACCCCATGGGGAAGCTGGTGCACCTTGTCCCCCAACAATGGCCAGAAAGTCATTTGCACCCAGTTTTAGGGACCTCAGGTGCAGTGGCTGTCAGCAGGGCAGTTTGGCTTAGGGAGCCTGTGGCAGTCTGCACACAGTCTGGGCTGGCACACTGGGGAGTGGTGACATCGGGCAGACGAGGCCCTGGAAGCTGCTCTACACACGCAGGGCAGCCCAGGACGTAGAACGATCCTGGACCCATGAGAGGGGGACAGGCTGATTTGAAGAGGCAGGGGCTGGTTTCGATCCGAGGGGCTGTCCCTTGGTCTGGAGACTAGAAGGGGGCTCTGGAAGGTGCGAGGACCCCTGCTCTCCACACAGACCCCATAATGCACTACGTGGGCCTCGTGCCTGTCGTGGACGGAGACTTCATCCCCGACGACCCCATCAACCTTTTCGCCAACGCGGCCGACATCGACTACATCGCTGGCACCAGCAACATGGACGGCTACAGATTTGCCAGCATTGACCTGCCGGCCATCAACAAGGACAACCAGACGGTCATGGGGTGAGTAGTGTGCAGGGCCAGGGCAATGCCCGAAGGCCTATAAGGGAGGCATCAGCTGAGGGACAAGGGCAGGAGGAATAGCGGGCCATGTGCAAGGCCCTAGCAGGAGGTAGTGGGATGACTCCTATTAGCCCAGGGCAGGGTCCAGTGCCAGTTTCTTCCTGTAGGGAGGACTTCTTCAAGATGGTCAGCGGGTTCACCTTCACCAAGGGGCCCAGAGGTGCCAACACCACCTTTGACTTCTACACGGCATCCTGGGCCCACGACTCCTCCCGGGAGGACAAAAAAAAGACGGTGGTGGACTTGGAGACCGACATTGGCTTCCTGATGCCCACGAAGATGGCCGTGGCCCAGCACAGAGCCAGCGCCAAGTGAGGGCCGGGGTATGGGAGGATCCCCTTGGTCACGCACCTGCCCAGCGAGGCCTCTCCAGGGGGCGGTTTCCAGGGGTCTGGGACGCCAGGGAAAGCCGTGATGGGGTCCCAGTGGTGCCTGCACCATCTGCCTGGCCCAGGCCCCAGGAGACTTGAGAAGGCCCCTCCTCACGTCCCAGCTCAGAGGCCTTTACAGAGCCCTCCTCATGCTACTGGGAAACCTCCTATTGGGCTTGGGATGCCTGTCCTTGTGTCTAATAAGAAAGGTTGGGTTGAATCATATGAGGCATTTATTAGAAAGACCAGGCAACCAAGAAGACAGGGTGCTTACAAGCGTTCAAATTGTGTCTTCCAGTAAACTACAGGGGACAGGACAACAAAGGCGAGGGAGGTAGGATTGCCAGTGCAGCCCAGAGGGACCACAGACCTCAGCCATTGTAGTTATCACAGGATGATATGATGTGGATGAGATGATGTTTTGACTCCTGGTGAGTCCGTCTGTCCCAGCTTCATAGTTCTGCTTGCTGGATTCACGGCTGAATCGCCTTCTTCATTGCTTTGCACAGGCTCAAAGGAAACTTACGAAAACCGAACCCCTATTCACATCAGTATATGTGTTCTAAGACTGAAAATGATAGGGTTACTTTTCAGATTAATTCAGGTGTCTATCCATCAGGTATAAGTGCCCCTATCACTCAGCCCACAGGCCTCCCCTGCAGTGTCTGCAGCCTCCCCGCAGCCCCCAGGCTGAGGGGGACAGAACAGGGGATGATGCTCTGTGTTGTGGGTTTGCAGTTGGCCAACATTCAAACAACTCTGGCCTGCGGCCACCTGGTAAACCTCCAGCGAAAATAAAAAGTAAGTTAGGGATGCTTCCACGGAAGGGAGAGAAAACGATGCCTAGGGAGAGCAGGCAGAAAGCTTGTCACAACGACAGGAACTTGAGCTCTTCGTGGGGTGGTCCAGATATATTCCCGACGAAGAACACAAATTCATCTACAGAGAAAAGGAAGGAAGATAGGCTTTGTGGAGGGAAGTGTGAATGCACATGAAATCCCAGAACCACAACCCCAAGGCCTTCCCTGCTGGGTACAGGGACCAGGTCGCTCTTGAGTCTGAGTGTGGACATTTCCCGGCCCCACACTGCTCTCCCCTTGGCCTCCCTCCAGGGCCTAACTCAGGGTGCACAGCCCACGTGAGCTCCCTGCCAACCTGGGCTGTGTCCCTCCCCTCCTCAGGAGCGCCCGGACCTACACCTACCTGTTCTCCCACCCCTCTCGCAATCCGTTGTACCCCAGCTGGGTGGGCGCCGACCACACCACTGACGTCCAGTACGTGTTTGGGAAGCCCTTCGAAAACCCCCTGATCTACCGGCCCCAAGACAGGACTGTCTCCGGGGCCATGATAGCCTACTGGACCAACTTTGCCAGGACTGGGTAAGGCGGGTTAAGTTAGGCTTGGCTGCCTGCCACCTGGGCCCCACATGCCTGTCCCCTCTCCTACACTTGACCTCCCTGAGCCTCAGTACCCCCATCTGTGTGTGAGGGAAGAGCTATGGGTTGGGCACAAAACACACATATGCCCAGCAAGTGCCCAGGACATTGAGGATCCCTGGTGGTTCAGGTCAGCAGGAGGCCTCCTCTGAGCCCTCAGACTCCACACAGCCTTTCTCCCATGTGCAGGGACCCCAACCAGGGCCACTCGGCTGTGCCCACCCAGTGGGATCCCTACACCCAGGAAAGCGACAACTACCTGGAGATTAACAAGAAGATGGACGGCCAGTCCATGAAGCAGCACCTGAGGAGCAGCTACCTGCGGTTCTGGACCCTGACCTACCAGGCCCTGCCCACCGTGACCGGAGATGGAGCCTCCTTTTTCCCCACCTCTGATGACTCTGAGGCTGTCCCATGCCTCCCTCGGACAACTCTGTGGGCACCCCTTGAACCCCCAACTTGTGATTCTGAGGAGGATCAGATGTCCACAACCATTGGTTTCTAATGTCCTTGCCCAAGAGGCCACAGGTGGGACCCAGGGAGCCCACCTCCCACCCCATCTCTTCCTGAATAAAGCTACATCTGTTATAGAATGGGAATTTTTGAGCACTGCTGAGGCCGTGGACTATGCCCCAGACAGAGTAGTCAGTGCTGACACCAGTTCAGGCCTTGAGATATGGTCTCATGGCCCCTTCCCAGTAAGTAGGCCTTGCAAGATAGAACACTGGCAGCTTTCTGAAGAACAGGATGTGAATAATATGGTCATCAGTGGCATGACTCTGATGTAGCTTGGGAAGAACTGTTTTGTCTTGGGTTGCTTGTTTTACAAAAACAGGATGTGGTTAATGTGCTTAAAAATGGTCTTGCACAAAGGGTCGGGGCTGCTCTCTGGTCTCCCTGCGTCAGGATGGCAGAGCAGTCCCCAGGCCGGCTAATAAAGGCTCCCTAAATTTTCATTTGGTCTGGGCTCCAGTGGTTTTTCACTCACATCCGCTCCACAACACATCTTTCTCTGGCAACCCACTTTGCCCTCATGACCGCTGTCACCCACCCAATCTCCTTCTGTGTCTGGATCCGCAAGTGAGGTGCCCCCAGTGGAGTAAAGAAGGTCAGAGAAAGATCAGCCCTGAGAGGGGAGTGGGCCCCGTGGGCAGTTGCCTCTGGACCTGTGGGCCCAGCCTCGGCCATGTCCTTGGGGTATGGGAAGAGGGCTCTGTGTAACCGGGTCTAGGAATGGATTGGGAGAGAAATACATTCGCCTTCAGCGGGATCCCAGCAGAGACAATAACGCATCCCACAGACTCAGAGCAGAGGGTACCAGGGCTGGCCCTTGGGTGCCACTAGTAGGGCCAGGGAGCTGCCCACTGGCTCTGGCAGATTCTGGAGGGGAGTGGGAGACGAAGGTGACAAGAAGGGCTATGGCCAACTCAGCAAGGTCTGGGACGGGGCACCACCTGCACAGAGGCTCCGCCATCATGACCTCACTTGTCCAAGATAGCCTCTTCAACAAATGGTGTTGGGAAAATTGGACAGATACATGCAAAAAAAAAAAAAAAGAAAGAAAGAAACTCAAAATGGATCAAAGACTTAAACATAAGAAGGGAAACCATAAAAATACTAGAGGAATCCACAGCCAGAAAAATCTCAGACATATGCCCAAAGAACTTCTTCACTGATACTGCTCCTAGAGCAATGGAAACTAAAGAGAAAATAAACAAATGGGACTACATCAAAATAAAAAGCTTTTGCACAGCAAAAGAACTCATCAACAAAACAACAAGAAATCCCACTGCATGGGAGAGCATATTTGCCAATATGATCACAGACGAAGGTTTAATCTCCAGCATTTACAGAGAACTCATACAACTTAACAAAAGGAGATAAACAATCCAATCAAAAAATGGGCAACAGATCTAAATAGACCCTTTTCAAAGGAGGAAAGAAAGAAGGCTAAGAGACATATGAAAACATGCTCAAAGTCACTAATTATCCGAGAGATGCAAATCAAAACAACAATGCAGTATCATCTCACACCTGTCAGAATGGCTATCATCAACAAATCAACAAACGTCACGTGTTGGCGAGGATGTGAAGAAAAAGGAACTCTTTTGCACTGCTGGTGGGAATGCAGACTGGTGCAGCCACTGTGGAGAACAGTATGGAGTTTCCTCAAAAAACTAAAAATGGAGCTCCCATTGGACCCAGTAATCCCTCTTCTAGGAATATATCCCAAGAAACTAGAAACACAAATCAGAAAGGATTTATGTACCCCTTGTTCATTGCAGCACAATTCATCGTAGCTAAGATTTGGAAACAGCCTAAGTACCCATCAGCAGATGATTGGATTAAAAAACTGTGGTACATCTACTCAATGGAATACTACGCTGCAGTTAAAAAGGAGTTCTTACCATTTGCAACAGCATGGATGGAACTGGAAAGCATTATGCTAAGTGAAATAAGCCAGTCAGAGAAAGACAAATATCACATGATCTCACTCATTTGTGGAATATAATGAACAACATAAACTGATAAACAAAAACAGATCCAGAGACAGAGAAGCATCGACCAGACTGCCAGACCTCAGAGAGAAGGTAGGGGAGGGAGGGGGGAAAGAGGAGAGATCAACCAAAGGACTTGTATGCATGCATATAAGCCTAAGCAATGGACATAAACACCAGGGTGGGGTGACGGGATGTTGGGGGGGTTAATAGAGGGATAAGAACACATATGTAATACCTTAATCAAAAAAGAACATTTTTTAAAAACTGCTGTTTGAAATGTTATCCCTTCTATTTGACTTCGGTAAATGCTGCTTGCTTAAGTAAAAAAGGAAAATAAAACTACTCCCACTTCAGAGAGGCCATTAAATCTTCCCTGGACCAGATTAGCAGTGCTGGCACCAGGCCAGGCCTTTGGTTGAGGTCTCAAGGCCCCAGCACATAAGGGCTCTTTAAGAACTTGCAAAGGGGGCCAAACACCCCATTTTTGAGAGATAAAGAAAGTGAAAAGATATAAATAGGGAGGTTCCTCCATGTTGGGACCAAGAATGTGAGAGACATTTTCCTCTGGGCCCGCGTGTAATAATATTAATACTAAATGAAACTCCATCTCTCTAAGTGTTGCTTTGTTCTTCTCTGTTTTTCTGTAACAAAACAGCAGTTCCGAATTCAATTTTTTTAATCTTTATTGTTCAGTTTATTAATTACATTGTTCCCTTTTTTTCCCCCCTATAGTTCCCCTCCACCTGGTACCCATCCCATCCTCCGCCCTCACCCCCCTCCACTGTCCTCTCCCATAGTTGCATGATTTTTGTCCAGTCTCTTGCTGCACTTCCCACACCCCCTTTCTCCCCAAGAGTTGTCAGTCCATTCCCTCTCTATGTCCATGATTCTGTTACATTCACCAGTTTATCCTGTTCATCAGCTTATTAATTCACTTGATTTTTAGATTCATTTGTTGATAGATGTGTATTTGTTGTTCCTAATTTACACTTTTATCTTTTTCTTCTTCCTCTTCTTAAAGAATATCTTTCAGCATTTCATATAATATTGGTTTGGTGGTTTTTCTTATCTGCGAAGCACTTCATCTGGCCTTCAATTCTGAATGATAGCTTTGCTGGATAGAGTAATCTTGGTTGTAGATTCTTGCTGTTCATCACTTTGAATATTTCTTGCCACTCCCGTCTGGCCTGCATCGTTTCTGTTGAGAAATCCGCTGACAATCGTATGGGTGCTCCCTTACAGGTAACCAACTGTTTCTCTCTTGCTGCTTTTAATATTCTCTCTTTGTCTTTTGCTCTTGGCATTTTGATTATGATGTGCCTTGGTGTGGTCCTCTTAGGGTTCCTATACATTGGGGTTCGGTGCGCTTCTTGGACTCCTAAGTCAATTTCTTTCACCAGGTGTGGGAAGTTTTCCGTCACTATTTCTTCAAATAGGTTTTCATTGTCTTGCTCTCTTTCTTTTTCTGGCACCCCTATAATTCGGATGTTGGTATGCTTGAGGTTGTCCCAGAGGCCCCTTACACTATCTTCAATTTTTTGGATTCTTTTGGTTTCTTGCTTTTTCAGCTGAGTGGATTTTGCCTCTTTGTATTTCAAATCTTTAACTTGGTTCTTGGGGTGGTCCAGAGCACTTTTAGGTCTTTGTATAATATTTTTTATTTCAGTCAGTGTATGCTTAATTTCTGGTTGATCCTTTTTCATATCCTTGAGAGTCTCCTTTATATTCTTGAGGGTCTCCTTCATTTCCACGTTGGTCTTGATCATTTCCTTGCAGGTCTCGTTCATATCCTTGAGGGTCTCCTTCATTTCCTTGTAGGACTCATTCATTTCCTTTGCGGTCTCACTTATTTCCTTATAGGCCTCGACCTTTTGTTGGAGCCTCTTGAGAAGCCCTATAACCATGGTTTTGAATTCCATGTCCAGTCGTTTTTTTCCCTCCATTTCTTTCACATCTGATTTCTTTCCATGTCTCTGCATGGTGGCTGCTTCCCTGAGTTGGTCAATTAGCTTTGTGTGGTAGACTTCCTACAAGGGACAGTGGGTCAGCCTCCCCAGTTACCTGAGGTGGATATGGGTTGCACAGTCTTGCTGAAGTTAAGCTCAGGTTAATCCTTGTTAGCACTTGGAGGGGTAGACCTCCAGGCCAATTGTCTGTGAAGTTCAGCTGTGCTCAGGTTGGATGGGCGGAGTCTCCGGGCCAAGCAGACAGCGTTAGCTCCGCCCTATGCAGCCCCAGGGACTCTGTGCTGGGGGCAATGGCTGCCAGCACCTCTGAGAGAGAGCCGCTTTGGAGCTCCCCCGGCTGCCGGGGAATTCAGACTGTCCCCAAATGAGTCTACACGCCCAATGTCTCACCCAGGGTTGTAAAACAAAGCAGTCTGAAGGTTTTCCGAATGAGAGGCAAGGCGCGGTGCGCTCTCTGCGCCATCACGCAGCCGAGCTGTTCGCGCAAGCTGCCTTCTCCACAAGCCGGGAGACCCTGCAGCGCCCGAGTTTCGGCGTGCCCTCCCACTGACCAGTTTTCACCCCGTATGATAGTGGGTTCCCTGGACTTCACCCAAAGCTGGAGAATCAGTCCAGTGGGACGTCTTAGTCTCCCCGTTCGAGAAAACTGGCCGGTTTTCAGCCGCCCGCCCTCTCCGCTGGCGCGCACTCCAAACCTCTCTCCGCGCGAATCTTTCAACGCCGTCTGCCGCCGCTCCTCCGAGTCACAGTGTCTTATCTTGACTTTTATTTGGAATTTTCACTCGGCCAGCTTTCTGGTGATTCTGGAAGGTGTTTGTTCTTTCGTTAAGTTGTAGTATTAAAATTGTTGAGTATGACGGCAAGATAGGTGTTTTACCTATGCCGCCATCTTGGTTCTCTCACTCCACTCTTTTAACCCGAATTCAATTTTTTGAGGCAGCTCCGTATTGTTCCCCACAGTGGCCGCACCAGCCCCCACCCCAGCAGCAGGGCACAGGGTTCCCTCTTCTCCACACCCCGCCAGCCCTTGTGGTTTGTTGACTTGCTGAGGGGGGCCCTCCAGGCGGTGAGGACTGATGGACACTGTGATTGTAATTTGCATCTCTCTGCTCATTGGTGGCCTCATTGGCCATCTGTGCAACCTCAGGATTACTTCCTACAGAACGGGCTCCAGAACCGGACTAGCTGCCAGAGGCCTGTTACCAAACGCACCCCTCGAACATTTTGTTCCCCGGTCCTCAGCCACCTGGCCCAGCCTGTCCAGTTCCTGCTGGCCACTGTCCTGCCGCCTCCCCAGCTCCGTCCACGAGACCTGGGCTGTGGAGCAGTAGGCAGCCAGCTTGGCCGGTGTCTGTGGATCCCTGTGGTGCTGGCGCAGCCCCAGGCGTGATGTCAGTGGACCATTGGCCTGCGTACAAGCATTGGCTCTTTGTAACCAAGGGCCAAGGTGCCCGGGGGAGGGGCTGTTGGCTGGGGAGGGCTCTGCTGTCCTCTGGGTTGTGAATGCACCCCCATCCCAGGAGAAGGCAGTGCTGCCAACGCCACAAAGGCAGGAACCCTGGGCTTGTCCCTGGAGCTCCCTCTGGTTCCCGAGAGAGACATGCTCCCCAAGCCACCCGCTCCCTTCTGCTCTCACACACTCTGCTCAGCTCCCCCTCCCTCTGTGTCTCTGTGTCCCCATTATCTCTGTCTCTCCCTCTGTCTGTCTCTCTCTGTCTATCCCCCTCTGTATCTCTCCCTCTGTCCCCCTCTCTGTCTCTCCCTCTGTCTGTCTCCCTCTCTGTCTCTCCCTCTGTCTGTCTCCCTCTCTGTCTCTCTCTCAGTCTGTCTCCCTCTCTGTCTCTCCCTCTGTCTGTCTCCCTCTCTGTCTCTCCCTCTGTCTGTCTCTCCCTCTGTCTGTCCCCTTCTCTGTCTCTCCCTCTGTCTGTCCCCTTCTCTGTCTCTCCCTCTGTCTGTCCCCCTCTCTGTCTCTCCCTCTGTCTGTCCCTCTGTCTGTCCCCCTCTCTGTCTCTCCCTCTGTCTGTCCCCCTCTCTGTCTCTCCCTCTGTCTGTCTCCCTCTCTGTCTCTCCCTCTGTCTGTCTCCCTCTCTGTCTCTCTCTCAGTCTGTCTCCCTCTCTGTCTCTCCCTCTGTCTGTCTCCCTCTCTGTCTCTCCCTCTGTCTGTCTCTCCCTCTGTCTGTCCCCTTCTCTGTCTCTCCCTCTGTCTGTCCCCCTTTCTGTCTCTCCCTCTGTCTGTCCCTCTGTCTGTCCCCCTCTCTGTCTCTCCCTCTGTCTGTCCCCTTCTCTGTCTGTCCCTCTGTCTGTCCCCATCTCTGTCTCTCCCTCTGTCTCTCTCTCCCTCTGTCTGTCTCTCCCTCTGTCTGTCCCCTTCTCTGTCTCTCCCTCTGTCTGTCCCCTTCTCTGTCTCTCCCTCTGTCTGTCCCCCTCTCTGTCTCTCCCTCTGTCTGTCCCTCTGTCTGTCCCCCTCTCTGTCTCTCCCTCTGTCTGTCTCCCTCTCTGTCTCTCCCTCTGTCTGTCTCTCCCTCTGTCTGTCCCCTACTCTGTCTGTCCCTCTGTCTGTCCCCGTCTCTGTCTCTCCCTCTGTCTCTCTCTCCCTCTGTCTGTTTCTCCCTCTGTCTGTCCCTCTCTCTGTCTCTCTGCTGTGCCCCAAATGCGGTGCATTTCTGAAGCCAGGCGCTGCCTCTTCCTCAGGGAAGGCACCAGGCTGGGCAGAGCGCCCTCCCTCCCCACCTGTGCCCCCTTGAGCCTCCAGGCCTGCTCCCAGGGCTGCTGGTGCTGAGTGTGAGGTGTGCCCTCCCTGAGGGCAGAATCGTCCGTCCTGTGCCCACTGGGTCCCACACTCAGCTCAGACTGCTCATCCGTGTGCCCTCGGACCCAGGCTCAGCCTCGTGGCTGCCCAAGAGCACACAGCCCTCTCTGTCCCAAAGACACACGCCCATGCCCTATGACCTCCCTTTGCTGAGCTCCGGAGCTCGAGGTGGGGGCCAGGCAGGGCCTGGAGGGAAGCGTGCCCACTTCTCTGAGGGTGATCCCAGGCCCTTGTCAATGAGCCACCATTCAGGGCACTGTGCACCCAGCTGAGTCCCTGTAGCCCCTGGCCTGGGCCCCCTGACTATTCCCGGTAACCGGCCCAGGTGCACTGCGGGCACCAGACACCCGGATCAGCAGGTCCTGGGAAAGGCGGACCGTCCCTGCACCCGTGCACATGTCCGTGTGTGTGTGTGTGTGTGTGTGTGTGTGTGTGTGTGTGTGTGTGTGGTTCGGCGCGCACGTGTGCACGTGTGTATATGTGCATATATCTTTGTAACCTTGGCCCCACCTGAGCATCACCCAAAAAAGTAGTTCTGCATGTGTGTATGTGTGTGTCTGAGTATGTGTGAACTCACACATAACAGATCTTGCCCCTGAGCCTGGCTAAGAATGATAGCTATCCTGGCCCTGGGTATACTGCCTGGAGGAAGGGGCAGAGGGAGGAGATAGGAACAGAACCAGCCACAGGCATCTGGCAGCACCGGCTTCCGGATCTCTCCCGGATGGCTCTCGCCCCATAAATACCCAAACACAGAGGCAGGGCCCCCAAGGCAGGCACACGCACCATGGGGCGCCCGGAGCTGGCTGTCTTAGGCCTGGCCTGCTGCTTGGCAGTAGTGAGCTCAGCAAAGGTAAGCGACAGCCCAGGGGACATGGCAGAGGCCCGTCTGCTCCCCTAACCCGGCCTGGGAACTGGGATGGCACCATGGAGAGGAGCAGATATGTGGGTCATTGGCACAAAGAGCCCCCGAGAACCCACACCCAGCCCAGCGCTTTCCGGGCCCTTCCTCTGTGCTCCTGCCTTCACACTCACACCCTGGCCCGAGCAGGGCACAGCCAGGACGCCCACAAACTCAAAAGTAAGGGCTGCACCAGGGGGGCTCAGGCCAACACAGACAAGGCACCCTGTCCCCGAAGATCCCAGAGTCACTGGCGCCCTCAGGGCTGATCTGTAGATCCGCCTGGGCCTCCTGGGCCCTCGGCTCTCCCTCTGCCCGAGGATGGCCATGGCCCAGCTCAGAAGGGCGCCTGGCCCTGAGCAGGCCTGCAGTTTGCCCATCACAGCCCCAGCATTGGAACAGGAGTCTGGACCTTGGTCTAGTTCAACCCGCAGCCCAGAGCCTGGCCCCAGCTCTGCTGAGGGGGTGACGCCCACCTGCTTGCCAGTGGCCGGGGCCCTCCAGGAGGAGTCGAGAATCTCCCGGCACCTATAGGATTCCTTCCCTCAGGGTCAGGCCAGAGGTGAGGAGCAGGGCTTCCTAAGGACCCACAGCTCCAGGCAGGAATGACTAGGGCCCCACCTGAAGGCTGTCTGGACCCCTAGAGCCTGCTGGGGTCGCCCCACCCCCTGTCCCGCCCAGCCTTCGCCCCCTGAGCCTGCCCTCTCCCCAGCTGGGTGTGGTGCACACGGAAGGGGGCTTCGTGGAGGGCGTCAACAAGAAGCTCGGCCTCTTGGGCATCGGCGGCCGCTCTGTGGACATCTTCAAGGGCATCCCTTTCGCCGCCCCGCCCAAGGTCCTGGAGAACCCCCAGCGGCACCCTGGCTGGCAAGGTGGGAGTGGGAGGGTTGGTGCTGGGCTGGCCCTGTACCTGTGGCTATGTCGGGGCCACCATCCTCACACCAGCCCCTCTGGACACCACAGGGACCCTGAAGACCAAGGACTTCAAACAGCGATGCCTACAACTCACTAACACCCAAAATGAGACCAAGGGCTCCGAGGACTGCCTCTACCTCAACATATGGGTCCCCCAGGGCCAGAAGGAAGGTGCATCCCCCACCCCATGTCCTCCAGGTCCCTGAATGTGTAGAAAGCGCTCAGGCAGCTTGAGGCCCAGCCATATCCTGCCCCTTGGGTGTGTGATCTCCACAGCTGAAGTCTCTGAAACAAGCATCCAGAGGGGGATAGCTGGGGTCACCGGGCCTGCTTCCTTCCTCAGTTTCCCAGAACCTGCCTGTCATGATCTGGATCTATGGAGGAGGCTTTTTCATGGGGTCCAGTCAAGATTTAAACTTCTTCAATAACCCCGAGTACGACGGGCAGGAGATCGCCACGCGGGGCAACGTCATCCTGGTCACCTTCAACTACCGCCTCGGGCCCCTGGGCTTCCTCAGCACTGGGGACGCCCACCTGCCAGGTGTGCTGGGCGCCTGGGGCCGGGGATGAGGGAGCTGGCGGGGGACCTTTCAGCATCGAATTCTCCAAACAACTCCTGACAGTCTCATAGAAATACACAGAATTTTACTGGCAGCGCAGGAAGCTGGGGATGGACAATGAGACACGGGAGCCCATCGGCAGCTATAGCGAGAGAAGAGACTACCTGCCAGCCAGAAGAGAACCCAGGGAGACCAGGGAACACAGACAGGCAACCAGGAGACCAGAGAGCAAGACAGGAACCCTGGGAAACCAGGGTAGAAGGATAGGAACCCAGAGAGAGACAGAAGATGAGACACTGACGTGGTGACTCACCAAACTCAGAGCCGTAGGACAGACAGACTACAAGAGGGACGGTGTCAGGGAGAGAGGGGCAGCCTGGCCCTCCTGTTCCTGGTCCCCTGCCTGAGTCCCACACCCCCTCCAGCACCTCATTCCACAGCCTCCTGGGACCCACCTTGAGCCATCCTGGGGTTTGACAGGGGTCTACACTTGGAGGAAGCTCTCCCCCCACCACAGTCCTTCATGGGCTCCCCCACCTGCCCCAGGTAATTATGGCCTAAGGGACCAGCACATGGCCATCGAGTGGGTGAAGAGGAACATTGCAGCCTTTGGGGGGGACCCCGACAACATCAGCATCGTTGGGGAATCAGCCGGAGGTGTCAGCGTCTCTCTGCAGGTCTGGGGTAGCTTTGATGAAGGACTTTCCTCCCATAGTGATGGGGTGAAGCAGGATTGGGGCTGACTGGGCCGGGGGAGATGATGAGGGGATGTGGGGAGCTTTTGGGGACTGGGGAAGCTGATGGGAACTGGGGGAGCTTATGGGAACTTTGGGAGCTGATGGGGGCTGAGGGAGCTGATGGGGGCTGGGGGAGCTGATGGGAACTTGGGGAGCCGATGGGAACTTAGCTGATGGCAGCTGAGGGAGATGGTAGGGGCTGGGGGAGCAGAAGGAAACTGGGGGCAGCTGATCGGGGCTGAGGGAGCTGGTGTGAGCTGAGGGAGATGGTGGGGACTGAGGGAGCTGATGGCAGCTGTGAGGTACAGCATGAAGCTGACAGGCTAGCTGTGCTTGGTGGAGCCCCGGTGAGCTAGAGTGGTGAGGCCCTAGTAACGGGACCACTGTGTGTCGCAGACCCTCTCTCCCTACAGCAAGGGCCTCATCCGGCGAGCCATCAGCCAGAGTGGCGTGGCGCTGACTGCCTGGTTCATCCAGAAGGATCCTCTCCCCTGGGCCAAGGGGGTAAGGAAAAGCTTTTGGGGTTCGGGGCTCAGGTTACCGCCTTTCCATGTCCTATCCCAGTCCCCATGGCCGTCTCTCCCACACCCAGATCGCCAATGAGGTGGGCTGCCCCCTGGACGATACTGCCAGGATGGCCAAGTGTCTGAAGGTCACCGACCCCCGGGCGCTGACGCTGGCCTATAAGATACCCGTGTTGTGCAAAGACTGTGAGTGGAGGCTCCACGTGGGGGGACGGCCATGCTCCCAAAGAAGTGAGATTTGAGGGGCCACTGCCTGACCCGTCATGTGCTGTCTGGTGTCCATGGGAGCCCAGTGCTACCAGGGACCTTGTTACATCCTTGGCCCAACTGGCTGTGCCTCAGGCACCATCCCTCCCTCTGGTCCTCCCTGAGCCCTGATCCATTTGGGAAGCTGGTGCACCTTGTCCCCCAACGATGGGCAGAAACAGTCATTTGCACCCAGTTTTGGGGACCTCAGGCACACTGGCTGTCAGCATCATGGTGTGGCCCAGAGAGCCTGTGGCAGTTGCACACAGTCTGGGCTGCCACCCTGGGGAGTGGTGACATCAGGCAGAGGGGGACAGGGAAGCTGCTCCACACACACAGGGTAGCCCAGGACGTAGAACGAACTGGGCCCCATGTCACAGGGTCAGGCTGAGGACCCTGGTCTGGATCCGAGCAGGCAGGGACTGCCCCTGGGTTTGGGGCCGGGCAGGACGCTCTGGAAGGTGCAAGGACCCCTGCTCTCCACACAGACTTCATAGCGCACTACCTGGGCATCTGGCCTGTCGTGGACGGAGACTTCATTCCCGACGACCCCATCAACCTTTTTGCCAACGCCGCCGACATCGACTACATCGCTGGCACCAACGACATGGACGGCCACCAATTTGCCAGCATTGAAATGCCGGCCATTGATGTGGAGAACCAAACAGTCACGGAGTGAGTGGGGCCCAGGGCCCAGGGCGCTTCCCGTAGGCCTCTTGGGGAGGCATCAGCTGGAGAACGAGGTTGGCAAGTTTAGAGGGCCTTCTGTAGTCCCCTGGTAGGGGGTCGGGTGATGCCTCCCGCTGGTCCAGGTACAAGGTCCAGTGCCAGCTTGTCCCTGCAGGGAGGACTTCTACAAGCTGGTCAGCCAAGTCACCATCGCCAAGGGGCCCAGAGGTGCCAAAGCCACCTTTGACTTCTACACGGCACCCTGGGCCCAGGACTCTTCCCAGGAGGCCAAGAAGAAGACGGTGGTGGACTTTGTGACCGACGTCTTCCTCCTGATGCCCACGAAGATGGCCGTGGCCCAGCACAGAGCCAGCGCCAAGTGAGGGCCGGGGCAGGGGAGGTCCACCTGGGTCACCATGCTCTTGCTCAGAGAGGCCGCCCTAAGGGGCTGTTTCCAGGGGTCAGGGCGGCAGGGAAATCCACGAGGGGGTCCCAGTGGTGCCTGCACCATCTGCCTTGCCCAGGCCTGAGGAGACTTGACAAGGCCCCTCCTCTCCTCCCAGCTCAGGAGCCTTTTCAACATCCTCCTCATGTTACTGGGAAACCCCTGGTTGGGTTCGGGGTGCTTATCCCCGGGTCCAGTAACAAAGGCCAGCACTTATTGAGAAGGCCAGCCAACCAAGAAGTCAGGGCACTTACAAGCATTGAAATCCTGTCTTCCAGCAGATGCAGGGGACAGGACAATAAGAGCGAAGGGGCTAGGGTGCTATGTGAAGACCTACAGACCTCATCAATTATGTTCATCACACGAACATGGTGTGGATGAGGTGATGTGGATGAGATGATGTTTTGACTCCTGGTGGGTCTGTCCCTGATTATCGGTTCTGCTTTTGGGATACACAGCTGAGTCCCCGCCCCCCGCTCATAGTTTTGCACAGGCCTTCAAAAGAAACTTAAAAAAAACTTAACCCTTATTCACATGAGTATATGTCTCCTAAGACTGAAAATAATAGGGCTATTTTTCAGATTAATTCAGGTGTCTATCCATCAGGTATAAGTGCCCCTATCACTCAGCCCACAGGCCTCCCCTGCAGTGTCTGCAGCCCCCCCCCGCAGCCCCCAGGCCGAGGGGGACAGAACACGGGATGATGCTCTGTGTTGTGGGTTTGCAGTTGGCCAACATTCAAACAACTCTGGCCTGCGGCCACCTGGTAAACCTCCACTGAAAATAAGGAGTAAGTTAGGGCTGCTTCCCCGGAACGGAGAGAAAACGATGCCTAGGGAGAGCAGGCAGGAAGCTTGTCACAACGACGGGAACTTGAGCTCTCCAGTGGGCGGCACAGATATTTTCCCGACGAAGAACACAGATTCATCTGCAGAGAAAAGGAAGGAAGACGCCTCAATAGGCTTTGGGAGGGAAGTGTGAAGGCACTTGAAATCCCCAAATCACTATCCCACAGCCTTCCCTGCTGGGTGCAGGAAACCAGGTTCCTCCTGAGTGTAAGTCCAAGGATTTCTGGTCCTAGGCCTGCTCTCCTCATGGCCTCTCTGCAGAGCCCAGCTCTGGGTGGGCAGCCCACGTGAGCTCCCTGCCAACCTGGGCCGTGTCCCTCCCCTCCTCAGGAGCGCCCGGACCTACACTTACCTGTTCTCCCACCCCTCTCGCAATCCATTGTACCCCAGCTGGGTGGGCGCCGACCACACCGATGAGCTCCCATACGTGTTTGGGAAGCCCTTCGCCAACCCCCTGGGCTACCGGCCCCAAGACAGGACTGTCTCCGGGGCCATGATCGCCTACTGGACCAACTTTGCCCGGACTGGGTAAGGCGGGTGAGGCTGGGCCACCTGAGCCCCACATGTCTGTCCCCTCTCTTACACCTCCGTGAGCCTCAGTACCCCCATCTGTGTGTGAGGATAGAGCTACTGGTTGGGCACAGAACACATACATGCCCAGATAGTGCCCAGGATACAGTGAGATGCCCTGGTGGTTCCAGTCAGCACGGAGGTCTCCCGTGAGGCCTCAGACCCCACATAGCCTTTCTCTCATGTGCAGGGACCCCAACCAGGGCCATTGTCCTGTGCCCACCCACTGGGATCCCTACACCCAGGAAAGCGACAACTACCTGGAGATTAACAAGAAGATGGACAGCCGGTCCATGAAGCAGCACCTGAGGAGCAGCTACCTGCGGTTCTGGACCCAGACCTACCAGGCCCTGCCCACCGTGACCGGAGATGAGACCATGGCCATGCCGCTTCCGGACGACTCTGTGGCCCTCCCCTGAGCCCCCACTGGTGACTTTCAGGGAGCTCAGATGCCCTCAGCCATTTATTTCTAATGTGCTTGCCCAGGGAGCCCACCTCCCGCCCCAGATCTTCCTGAATAAAGTCGCATCTCTCTCTGGCAACCTCAGCCGCCCACCCGGTCTCTCTCCATGTTCGGCTCTGAGAGTGGGTGGCCCTCATTTCAGAGGAGGAAAGAGGTCAGAGGAGCATTAGCCCTCAGCAAGGTCTGCAACAGGGCACCGCCTTCACTGAAGCTCGCACCTCCTGACCTCACCTGGGCCAGGCGGTGGGCACTATGGACACCCCGTTGTAGACAGTTACTGTGAGAGATGCTCACCTGTCCCAACTCAAATGACACTTGGAGTCAGAAGTGGGGTGAAAGCGAGACCTTCAATGCACTCTCCAGAGCTGGTGTCCCCACTTGCCCTGGCAGCCCTGGGGCAGGAACACAGCCCATTTATTCACCCCCGCCTTTGGCTCCTCATTGGCTGAGGACACTGGGCTCACCTGCTTCCTGACATGTGCACTAGGTTTTCCCATTGGACCTTTTAAAAAAATTGGGCTGAGCCTTTTCTAGTTGCTCCCTCCATGCACCTATGTCCCTGAGTTTAGTGCCTGGAGAGTCCCCACCAACATGCTGGCCCACGGCCACATATCCTTGGTCTCACATCCTGATCCCTCCCTTCTGTGTGCCTGGGGAGATTCAGCTACCGCTTCTATCAGAAGCTAACCTTGCTGGCCATTTCCTACAAGGCCAAGGCTGCAAGAGGGGCCATGTGCCCCAGGCCCTCACAATGAGGAGTCAAGTCTAGGTCTGAGACTCCAGAGCTCACCGTGTCAGCTCAGAGCGGGCATGAGGGCTCAGAGGAGATAACTTTCCTGATTGAGTAGAGGGTGTATGTAGGGGGCAGCTCCTGGGGACCAGCCTCCACCCTCATGCACAGGGTCCAGTATTTCCTTATCAGGTGGTGGGTAGAGCAGGCAGTGTTGGTGGTGTTCCCTTCCACCCGCCCTGCCCCATCCTTCCACCTCCTCCACCAGAGGTTCCTGTCACCCACTTCCCCTTGGCAGAACCACAGACCAGACCTGGACAATGAGGGCAGCAAGCCAGGGCTGGTGGGCTCTCAGGGCTGCAGTACATTTATCCTCAGGACAGTGAGTCTAAACTGGTGATTGCCTGAGACTGGGACCTCAGACTTCACAGCCTTGGGTTCATCTGGGCCAGAGGGGAGCCAGGGGGCAAGAGTCAGCATGATTATCCTGCAAACCCACAGTCAGCTGGGACTCCTCAGACCACCTGCCAGAAGAGCAAGGGGGTATTCCAGGGCCTGGTCCTGAGTGAAATGAACCCTGGGAGGAGCTGCAGCTCCTGGTTCCCAGGGCCCAGCTGTCGCCTTAAATAAGCAGCATCACAAATCCTGCCCTGTGGCTGGCTCAGCACAGCCAGGGGTAAACCTGAAGGGGGCAGGAAGGATTAAAGAAGAGGAGCAAGAGAATAAAGTGGGGGCTAGGTGGGATGCTGCTCTCTGATGGAGAGACAGTGCCACAGCCTGTAAGCCAAGTCTTTATTTCATAGCCAGATCCCACCAGGCAAAGTGCTGAAGATGTTTACATTGTTCTCTCGGATTTGGAATCTACTCAATTGCATGCACCTGAACTCTGCAAAGCTTTGTTTTGGCAGCACTGGCTGCACCTCCTGAAGCTTACCTCACTTAACCACAGGAACCACAGGTTTGGACCATAATGCCAGGCTTACACAACCAAAACTTTTGGCTATAATTGTCCTGTGAATTGCCCTCCAAGCTGGGAATTGCACGTGGCTTTGCCATGAGAGAACCTGCCCCCTCATTAGTCTGAGTCTTGAACCTATCCAAACGCTGTAGCTGCTCTCCACACTTCCCCAGACACAACACCGCCAGAGAGGCCTTCCCAGGACAGGGTTCCCAGAGGGTTCCAAGCGGTAAAGGAAGGCCCAGCCCCTGGAGAACAGAATGCAAAGTACCCCGACAGAGGCCACTGGCCAGTCCTCCCTGCCTCGCCTTTCCAGTGAGAGGCTTTGATCTGTCCACAATCCCCCAAGTAGTGCCGGTGGGTTCCCGTCTGAACTTGACATCCACCAATTCCTCCTCGGGGGCAGCAGGAACCACAAGTCGAGCCACACTCCTCTGTCTTCCATCAGGAGTTGGTCCTTACAACTGTTACTTTTTATAAATCTCAGTCAGTCCTAGCCAGTTGGGCTCAGCAGATGGAGGATGGAGGACTGAAGAGTCCCGGGTTCGATTCTGATCATGGGCACATGCCTGGGTTGTGGGCTTTGTCCCTGGTAGAGGGCGTGCAGGAGGCAGCCGATCAATGATTCTCTCTTCATTGATGTTTCTATTTCTCACTCCCTCTACCTTCATCTCTGAAATCAATAAAAATATATTTGTGAAAAAAAACATCGGGGCAAAATATACAGAACATAAAGTACATTAATTTCACAATTTATAATACTTCAATTCAGTACTGTTCTGGGTCCCCACATCCAGCTCGGACTGCTCACCAGTGGGCCCTCGGACCCAGGCTCAGCCATGCGGCTGCCCTGGAACACACAGCCCTCTCTGTTCCGAAGCCACACACCCATGCCCTATGACCTCCCTTTGCTGAGCTCTGGAGCTCAAGATGGAGGCCAGGCAGGGCCTGGAGGGAAGTGTGCCCACTTCTCTGAGGGTGAGCCTGGCCCTTGTAAATGAGCCATTATTGCACCCAGCTGAGCCCCAACCCTCAGCTCCTGGCCTGGGCTACCTGACTATTTCCAGTGACTGGCCCATCTGTACCAGGGGACAGCAGATCATGGACAAGGTTGACCAGCGCTGCACCTGTGCACACGTGTGTACGTGCGTGTGTGTGGCCGGGGAGGGGGCTATTTACGTGTGTGCACACACCTCTGTGACTTTGGCCCAGCCTTAACCTGCCTGGACACAGCAGCAATGCGTGTGTGTGTGTGTGTGTGTGTGCGCCTACACACTCATGACCTTGGCTCTGAACCAGGCTGGGAACGGCAGTTATCCTGGCCACAGGTATACTGCCTGGAGGAAGGTGCAGAGGGAGGAGGAGGGGAAGGAAACCAGCCACAGGCAACTGCCCGCCCGGCTCCCGGATATCTCCCGGATGGCTCCCACCCCATAAATACCCATAGGTTGGAGGCAGGGCCCCTGAGGCAGGCACACACACCATGGGGCGCACAGAGCTGGCTGTCTCAGGCCTGGCCTGCTGGTTAGCAGTAGTGAGCACAGCAAAGGTAAGCGACAGCCCAGGGGACATGCCAGAGGCCCGTCTGCTCCCCTAACCCAGCCTGGGACCTGGGATGGCACCAAGGAGGGGCCAGGCAGGTGGGTCCCTGGCACAAACAGCTCCCGAGAGCCCACACCCAACCCAGCGCTTTCCTGGCCCTTTCTCTGGGCTCCAGCCTTTGAGATGCTCCAGAGCACAAGGGGCACTGAGGCCAACACAGACAAGGCACGGTGTCCCTACAGTCCCAGAGTCACTGGTGCCCTCAGGGCTGATCTGCAGATCTGGGACCCTCCGCTCTCCCTCTGCCCGGGTATGGCCGTGGCCCACCTCAGAAGGGCACTGGGCCCTGAGGAGGCCCGCAGTTTGTCCATCACAGCCCCAATATCAGAACAGGAGTCTAGAACTCCATCCAGGTCAACCCGGAGCTCGGGTCCCGAGAGGGGGTGACACCCACCAGCTGGCCAGTGGCCGGGCTGCTCCACTGGGAGTCGGGAGCCTCGGGGCACCTACATGATCCTTTCCCTCGGGGCCCTGCCAGCAGTGAGGAGCGGGGCTTCCTCAGGAACCCACAGCTCCAGGCAGGCGTGACTAGGGCCCCACCTGGAGGCTATCTAGACCCCTAGAGCCTGCTGGGGATGCCGCACCCAGCTGGCCCGCCCAGCCTGCGCCCCCTGAGCCTGCCCTCTCCCCAGCTGGGCGTGGTGCACACGGAAGGGGGCTTCGTGGAGGGCGTCAACAAGAAGCTCGGCCTCTTGGGCATCGGCGGCCGCTCTGTGGACGTCTTCAAGGGCATCCCCTTCGCCGCCCCACCCAAGGCCCTGGAGAACCCCCAGCGGCACCCTGGCTGGCAAGGTGGGAGTGGGGGTGGGTGCTGAGCTGGCCCTGTGCTTGCCATGGCCATCCTCTCGCCAGCCCTCTGGTCACCCATAGGTACTCTGAAGGCTAAGGACTTCAAGCAACGATGCATGCAAATCACTGCCACCCAGGATGACACTGTGGGCTCCGAGGACTGCCTCTACCTCAACATCTGGGTCCCCCAGGGCCAGAAGGAAGGTGCATCCCCCACCCATGCCCTCCAGGTCCTCAAACCTGTAGAAAGCGCCAGGCAGCCAGAGGCCAAGCCTGTCCCATCTCTTGGGTGTGTGGGGGCTCCAGAGCTGAAAGTCCCAGAGACAAGCAGCCAGAGGGGATAGCGAAGGGACAGCTGGGGTCATCGGGCCTGCTTCCTGCCCCAGTTTCCCAGAACCTGCCTGTCATGATCTGGATCTTCGGAGGAGCCTTTCTCTTAGGGTCTGGCCAAGGGTCAAACTTCTCAGGTGACTACCTGTACGACGGGGAGGAGATCGCCACACGGGGCAACGTCATCGTGGTCACCTTCAACTACCGCGTCGGGCCGCTGGGCTTCCTCAGCACTGGGGACGCCCACCTGCCAGGTGTGCCGGGCGCCTGGGGCCGGGGGTGAGGGAGGTTCTGGGGGGCCCTTCAGCATCACATTCTCCCAACAACTGACAGTCTCCCAGAAAGACCCAGAATTCTCTTGGTAGTGAAGGAAGCTGGGTAGTGAGACACAGGAGCCCGTTGGCTCTTATAGGAGGAGAGAAGAGACTTCCAGCAGCCAGGCAGGGACCCAGAGAGACCGGGGGGCAGGGACAGAAACCCAGGGAGACCAGGGAGGGGGGACAGGGACCCAGGGAGAGACAGAAGATGAGACACAGAAGTGGTGACTCGGCGTACTCAGAGCCCTAGGACAGGCAGAGAACAAGAGGGCCGGTGTCAGGGAGAGATATGAGCACCCTGGCCCTCCAGCGCCTGGTCCCCAGCCTGAGCCCCACACCCGCTCCAGCACCTCATTCCACAGCCTCCTGGGACCTGCCGTGCGTCATCCTGGGGCTTGACGGGGGTCTCCACTTGGAGGAAGCTCTTCCCCGACCCCAGTCCCTGATGGACCCCGTCACCTGCTCCAGGTAACTACGGCCTTCGGGACCAGCACATGGCCATCACGTGGGTGAAGAGGAACATTGTGTCCTTCGGCGGGGACCCCGACAACATCAGCATCGGTGGGGAATCAGCTGGAGGTGTCAGCGTCTCTCTGCAGGTCTGGGGTCGCTGGGATGGAGGACCTTCCTCCCATTGTGATGGGGGGAGCAGGGTTGGAGCTGACTGGGCTGGGGGAGTTGATGGGGATGTGGGAAGCTTTTTTGGGCCGGGGAGCTGATGGGAACTGGGGGAGCTGACAGGGTTGAAGGTGAGCTGGTGGGAACGGGGTGGGGGAGCTGATGGGAACTTGGGAAGCTGATGGAGGCTAAGGGAGCTGGTGGCGGTTGAGGGAGAATTTGGGGGCTGGGGAAGCTCATGGTACCTGAGAAGAGCTGTTGGGGCTGTGGGGAACAGAATGAAGCTGAAAGGCGCGCTGTACTTGGTGGAGCCTGGGTGGACAAGAGAGGTGAGGCCATGGTGACAGGACCTCTGTGTGTTTCAGACCCTCTCTCCCTACAACAAGCGCCTCATCCGGCGAGCCATCAGCCAGAGCGGCGTGGCGTTGGCCCCCTGGGGCATCCAGAAGGACCCTCTCTCCTGGGCCAAAGGGGTAAAGGAGAGCTTATGGGGGCTCAGGGCTTGGGTTACTTCCTTTACATGCGCCGTCCCAATCCCTATGGCCGTCTCTCCCCAAAACCCCCAGATTGCCAAAGAGGTGGGCTGTCCCCTGAATGATTCCGCCAGGATGGCCGAGTGTCTGAAGGTCACAGACCCCCGGGCTCTGACGCTGGCCTGTAAGATACCCGTGGTGAGCAAAGAGTGTGAGTGGAGGCTCCACATGGGGGGACGGCCATGCTCCCAAAGAAGTGAGATTTGAGGGGCCACTGCCTGGCCCGTCATGTGCTGTCTGGTGTCCCTGGGAGCCCAGTGCTACCAGGGACCTTGTTACATCCTTGGCCCAACTGGCTGTGCCTCGGGCACCATCCCTCCCTCTGGTCCTCCCTGGGCCCTGATCCATTTGGGAAGCTGGTGCACCTTGTCCCCCAACCATGGGCAGAAACAGTCATTTGCACCCAGTTTTGGGGACCTCAGGTGCAGTGGCTGTCGGCATCATGGTGTGGCCCAGAGAGCCTGTGGCAGTTGCACACAGTCTGGGCTGCCACCCTGGGGAGTGGTGACATCAGGCAGAGGGGGACAGGGAAGCTGCTCCACATGCGCAGAGCAGCCCAGGACATAGAACGAACTGGGCCCCATGTCACAGGGTCAGGCTGAGGACCCTGGTCTGGATCCGAGGAGGCAGGGACTGCCCCTGGGTTTGGGACCCGGCAGGGCGCTCTGGAAGGTATGAGGACCCCTGCTCTCCACACAGACCCCATATAGCAAAGTGGGCCTCCTGCCTGTCGTGGACGGAGACTTTATCCCTGATGATCTCATCAACCTTTTCTCCAACGCCGCCGACATCGACTACATCGCTGGCACCAACGACATGGACGGCTACATCACTGCTAGCGTTGACATGCCGGCCATCAACATGGACAACCAGACCATCACGGAGTGAGTTAGGTGCAAGGCGCAGGGCCCAGTGCACTTCCCATAGGCCTCTTGGGGAGGCATCATTTGGAGAAGGAGGTTGACAGGTTTAGAGGGCTTTCTGCAGGCCCCTGGCAGGGGGCGGAGTGATGCCTCCCGCTGGTCCAGGTACAAGGTCCAGTGCCAGCTTGTCCCCGCAGGGAGGACTTCTACAAGCTGGTCAGCCAAGTCACCATCGCCAAGGGGCCCAGAGGTGCCAATGCCACCTTTAACTTCTACACGAAGTCCTGGGCCCAGGACTCCTCCCAGGAGGCCAAGAAGAAGACATTGGTGGACTTTGAGACCGACATCTTCTTCCTGATGCCCACGAAGGTGGCCGTGGCCCAGCACAGAGCCAGCGCCAAGTGAGGGCCGGGGCAGGGGAGGCCCACGTGGGTAATCATGAACCTCCCAGGTGGGTGGCTTTTAGGAGTCAGGGGTTCGGGCGTTCCAGCAGCACCTGCAACATCTGTCTTTCCCTGGCCTGATGAGACTTGAGAAAGCCCTTTACCTCCAGCTCAGGAGCCTTTACAGAGCCCTCCTCATGTTACTGCAAAATCCAAGGTTAGAATTGGGCTTCTTGTTCATGTGTCCAGGAATTAAGGCTGGGTTGAATCATATGAGGCATTTATTCAGAAGGCCAGCCAACCAAGAAGTCAGGATGCTTACAAGCATTCAAATCCTGTCTTCCAGCAGCTGCAGGGGACAGGACTATAAAGGCGAAGGCACTGGGGTGCTATGTGCAAACCTGGGGGACCGCAGACCTCATCGATTATATTCATCACACAAGATGATATGGATGAGATGATATTTTGACTCCTGGTGGGTCTGTCCCTGCTTATTGGTTCTACTTGCTGGATTCACGGCTGTGTCGCCTTCTTCATTGCTTTGAAAGGCCTTCAAAGGAAACTTATGAAAACTTAACCCCTATTCACATGAGTATATGTGTTCTAAGACTGAAAATGATAGGGTTACTTTTCAGATTAATTCAGGTGTCTATCCATCAGATATAAGTCCCCCTATCATTCAGCCCACAGGCCTCCGCTGCAGTGTCTGCAGCCCCCCGCCCCCCCCCCAGCCCTCAGGCTGAGGGGGACAGAACATGGGATGATGCTCTGTGTTGTGGGTTTGCAGTTGGCCAACATTCAAACAACTCTGACCTGCGGCCACCTGGTAAACCTCCAGTGAAAATAAAAAGTAAGTTAGGGAAGCTTCCACAGAAGGGAGCGAAAACGATGCCCAGGGAGAGCAGGCAGGAAGCTTGTCACAACGACAGGAACTCGAGCTCTCCAGTGGGCGGCACAGGTATGTTCCCGACGAAGAACACAGATTCATCTGCAGAGAAAAGGAAGGAAGATGCCTTGATAGGCTTTGTGGAGAGAAGTGTGAAGGCACTTGAAATCCCAGAACCAAAACCCCAAGGCCTTCCCTGCTGGGTACAGGGACCAGGTCGCTCCTGAGTCTGAGTGTGGATATTTCCCAGCCCCCCCCCACCCCCCGCTCTCTCCATAGTCTCCCTCCAGGGCCTAACTCAGGGTGCACAGCCCAGGTGAGCTCCCTGCCAACCTGGGCCGTGTCCCTCCCCTCCTCAGGAGCGCCCGGACCTACACCTACCTGTTCTCCCAGCCCTCTCGCAATCCATTGTACCCCAGCTGGGTGGGCGCCGACCACACCGATGAGCTCCCATACGTGTTTGGGAAGCCCTTCGCCAACCCCCTGGGCTACTGGCCCCAAGACAGGACTGTCTCCGGGGCCATGATCGCCTACTGGACCAACTTTGCCCGGACTGGGTAAGGCGGGTGAGGCTGGGCCACCTGAGCCCAACAGGCTTGTTCCCTCTCCTACACTTGCCCTCCTGAGCCTCAGTACCTTCTTCATCTGATGTCAGGATAGAGCTACTGGTTGGGCACAGAACACATGCATGCCCAGCCAGTGCCCAGGACACAGTGAGATGCCCTGGTGGTTCAGGTCAGCAGGAGTCCTCCTCTGAGCCCTCAGACCCCACACAGCCTTTCTCTCATGTGCAGGGACCCCAACAAGGGCCACTCGGCTGTGCCCACCCAGTGGGATCCCTACACCCAGGAAAGCGACAACTACCTGGAGATTAACAAGAAGATGGACGGCCGGTCCATGAAGCAGCACCTGAGGAGCAGCTACCTGCAGTTCTGGACCCAGACCTACCAGGCCCTGCCCACCGTGACCGGAGATGGGGCCACCAACCGGTACCCCTGGGATGACTCTATGGCCATCCCCTGAGCCCCCCACTGGTGACTCTGAGGAGGCTCAGATGCCCACAGCCATTGGCTTCTAATGTCCTTGTCCAAGAGGCCACAGTGGGACCCAGGGAGCTCACCTCCCGCCCCAGCTCTTTGCCTGAATAAAGCTGCATCTCTCTCTGGCAACCCGCTTTGCCCTCATAACCACAGCCGCCCGCCCGGTTTCTCTCCATGTTCGGTTCCGACAGTGGGTGCCCCCTCATTTCAGAGGAGGAGAAAGGGTCAGAGAAGTGTCAACCGTGAGTGGGCAGTAGGCCCCATGAGCAGTTGCCTCTGGACCGGTGGGTCCAGCCATTGCCATGTCCTTGGGTTGCGAGGAGTGGGCTCTATGTAGCGGGGTCTGGGAATGGCCTGGGAGAGAAACGTATTCGCCTCCAGCTGGATCCCAGCAGAGACAGTAACGCATCCCACTTAGCTCAGAACAGAGGGTACCAGGTCTGGGCCTTGTGTGCCCCCGGCAGGGCCAGGGTGCTGCCTGCTGGCTCTGGTAGGATCCGAAGGGGAGCTGAGGCAGAGGTGACACGCACCTCCACAAGATCTGGGACAAGGCATCGCTTGCACTGAGGGTCCCACCTCATGACCTCACATGGCCAGGATGTTGCACACTGTGGACACCCCATTGTAGATAGTTACTGTGAGAAATGCCCACCTGTCCCAAATCAAATGACACTCAGATACAGAAGTGCGGTGAAAGTGAGACCTTGAATGCGCTCTCCAGAGCAGGTGTCCCCCACTTGCACTGGCACCCCTGTGCAGGAACAAAGCCTATATATTCGGCCACTCCTCCAGCTTCTCATTGGCTGAGTTCCCTGGGCTCACCTGTTTCCTGACAGGTCCACTAGGTCCTCCAAATGGACCTTTAAAAAAATTGGTCTGAGCCTTTTCTTGCTGTCCCCCTCCCCTGTCTAGCTGAGTCCAGTGCCTACAGGGTCTCCACCATGATGTTGGCCCACGCCCACAATTCCATGGTCTCACATCCTCGCCCCCACTTCCCTCTCTGTGCCTGGGGAGGTGCAGCCACCGCTTCCATCAGAAGCTGACCATGCTGGCCATTTCCTACAGGGTCAAGTCTCCAAGAGGGGCCACATGCCCCAGGCCCTCACAGTGAGGACTCAAGTCCAGGTCTGAGACTCCAAAGCTCACCCTGTCAGCTCAGAGCTGGCATGAGGGCTCAGAGAAGAGAAGGTTCCTGACTGATATGGGGTATTGGAGAGGGGGTATATGGCAGGGGCAGCTCCAGGGCACCAGCCGACCACCCTGATGCACACAGACCAGTGTTTCCTTATCAAACGGGGGGGGTGGTACAGCAGGCAGTGCTGGTGCTGTTCCTCCCCACCCTCCCTGCCCCATCCTTCCACCCCCCTGACCAGAGGTTCCCATCGCCCACCTCCCCATTCCACAACCACAGCACAGACCTGACAATGCGGGCAGCCAGCCAGGGGCTGCGGGCTCTCAGGCCTCCAGCCCATGTACCCTCAGGACAGTCAGTCTAAACTGGTGACTGCCGGAGACCAGGACCTCAGACCTCACAGCCCTGGGTCCATCTGGGCCAGAAGGGATTCAGGGGACAGGAATCACCACCTTTATCCTGCAAACCCATACCACCTGGGACTCCTCAGACCAGGTGCTGGCAGAGCAAGGGGGGTGATTCAATTCCTGGTCCTCAAAGAAATGAAGCCTGTAAAGAGCTGCAGCTCCTGGTTCCCAGGGCCCAGCTATTGCCTTAAATAAGCGACATCACAAATCCTGCCCTGTGGCTGGCTCAGCACAGCCAGGGGTAAACCTGAAGGGGGCAGGAAGGATTAAAGAAGACAGACAAGAGAATAAAGTGGGGGCTAGGTGGGATGCTGCCCTCTGATGGAGAGACAGTGCCACAGCCTGCAAGCCAAGTCTTTATTTCATGACCAGATCCCACCAGGCAAAGTGCTCAAGATGTTTGCATTGTTCTCTCGGATTTGGAATCTACTCAATTCCATGCACCTGAACTCTGTCAAGCTTTGTTTTGTCAGCACTGGCTACACCTCCACAGCCTAATATCACTTAACCACGGGGGACCACAGGTTGTAAGGTCAAGCTTGAAACCATAACCTTTGGCTATAATTGTGCAGGAAGACTTTGCCCTCCAAGCTAAAACTTGCATGTGGCTTTGCCACGAGGGAACCTGCCCCCTCATTTGTTTGAGGCTTGAACCTATCCAAACGCCGTAGCTGCTCTCCACACTTCCCCGGACACAACGCCACCAGAGAGGCCTTCCCAGGTCAGGGTTCCAATCGGAAAAGGAAGGCCTGGCTCCTGGAGGACAGAATGTGAAGTCCCCCGACAGAGGCCACTGGCCAGTCCTCCCGCCTCGCCTTCCCAGTGAGAGACTTTGATCTGACCACAATCCCACATTTTGTGCTGATGGGTTCCTGTCTGAACTTGACATCCACCAATTCCTGCTCGTGGGCAGCAGAAACCACAAGCCCCGCCACACTCCCCCCTCTTCCTCCAATGGCAGGCAGCCCTGTCCTGGGTCAGGAGTTGTCCTTGCAACTGTTATTTTTTAAGAATCAGGGGAAAATTTAAATCACATAAAACATGATAGTTTATCTATGAGCTCAGTTCAGTGATATTAATTGTAGTCACTCTGTTGTGCAACCAGCACCACTACCTGGTTCCGATCACTGCGTCACTCCAAACAGAACCTGTGTGCACTGCTCAGTATCCCCCTCCTCCGAGTGCTGCCATTGGTCAGCCCCCTCCTCAGTCAATCTGCCCGTTCTGAACGCTTTTCCTTTATTGTTGGCTTTCTTCTTCAGAGAGGGCGGGAGAGAGAGAAACATGGGTCTGATAATGACACCGGCCGGCTGCCTCCTGCACGCCCCGCTGGGGACGGAGGCTCCATGTGCAGTGTTGGGAATGGAAAGGGTGACCTGCTGGTGCAGGGAAGACGCTCCACCTATTGAACCACCCGGTCAGGCTGTTTTCTTTAGTTGGAACTTGTCTTGTTGAGAGTATTGCAGACTTCTGCCATTTTCCTTCTCTGCCCCTCTCCACCCACCTCCCACCCCAGCCCTGTCTCTCCCCTGTCTATTGTCTATGAATATTATATGCCTATAAATTCTGGATTCATCTCTTCTTGCCCTTCGTCGACATTCACTCTGAGATCTGTCCGTCTGTTCCATGCGTCCATGTCTGTAGATCTATTTATTCGTCAGTTTATTTGGTTCATTGGATTCCACGTGAGTGAGGTCACGTGATACCTGTCTTTCCCCCACTGGCTTATTTCTCTCAGCATAGTACTCCCCAGGTCCCTCCCGGCTGTCTCAACGGGTAAGAGTTCCTTCTTTTTTACTGCTATTTAGTAATCCACGGTGTAAATGTACCACAGCTTCTTATCCACTCTCTACTGATAGTCGTCTTGGACTGTTAACAACCACACCCCTCAAGCCCTTTGCTCCCTGGTCCTCAGCCACCCGGCCCAGCTGCCCGGCTCCTGCTGCCCATGTCCCGCCGACTCCCCACCTCCGTCCTGGAGAGCTGGGCTCTGGGTCAGAGGCAGCCAGCGTGGCCGGTGTCTGTAGATCCATGTGGTGCTGGGGCAGCCCCAGGCGTGACGTCAGCCGGGCTGTGGCCTGAGTACAAGCACCCATTCCTGGCAATGAAATATTTGGGGCCAGCAAAGGGTCGCTATGCAGGAAGGGTTCTACTGTCACCGGATCCTGAATGCACCCCTGTCCCAGGAGAAGGCAGTGCTGCCAACGCCACAAAGGCAGGAACCCTGGGCTTGTCCCTGGAGCTCCCTCTGGTTCCCCAGTGAGACACGCTCCCTGAGCTACCCGCCCCTTCTGCTCTCACACACTCTGCTCAGCTCCCCTCCCTCTGTGTCTCTGTGTCCCCATTATCTCTGTCCCTCCCTCTGTCTGTCTCTCCCTCTGTCACTCTGTGTCCCCATTATCTCTGTCTCTCCCTCTGTCTCTCTGTGTCCCCATTATCTCTGTCTCTCCCTCTGTCTATCTCTCCCTCTGTCTCTCTGTGTCCCCATTATCTCTGTCTCTCCCTCTGTCTATCTCTCCCTCTGTGTCTCTGTGTCCCTATTATCTCTGTCTCTCTCTCTGTCTCTCCCTCTGTCTGTCTCTCCCTGTCTGTCTCTCCCTCTGTCCCCCTCTCTGTCTGTCTCTCCTTCTGTCTGTCTCTCCCTGTCTGTCTCTCCCTCTGTCTGTCTCTCCCTCTGTCTGTCCCCCTCTCTGTCTCTCTGCTGTGCCCCAGATGCAGTGCATTTCTGAAGCCAGGCGCTTCTTCTTCCTCAGGAAGCCACCAGGCTGGGTGAGGCCCCTCCCTCCCCACCTGTGCCCCCCTGAGCCTCCAGGCCTGCTCCCAGGGCTGCTGGTGCTGAGTGTGAGGTGTGCCACCCCTGAGGGCAGGATCGCCCACCCTGTGCCCCTCTGGGTCCCACACCCAGCTCGGACTGCTCATCCATGTGCCCTCGAACCCAGGCTCAGCCATGTGGCTGCCCAGGAGCACACAGCCCTCTCTGTCCCAGAAGCCACACGCCCATGCCCTATGACCTCCCTTTGCTGAGCTCCGGAGCTCGAGGTGGGGGCCAGGCAGGGCCTGGAGGGAAGCGTGCCCACTTCTCTGAGGGTGAGCCCAGGCCTTTGTCAATGAGCCACCATTCAGGGCACTGTGCACCCAGCTGAGTCCCTGTAGCCCCTGGCCTGGGCCCCCTGACTATTCCCGGTAACCGGCCCAGGTGCACTGCGGGCACCAGCCACCCGGGTCAGCAGGTCCTGGAAAGGCGGACCGTCCCTGCACCCGTGCACAATCTGTGTGTGTGTGTGTATGTGTGTGTGTGTGTGTTTGTGTGTGTGTGTGCACGCGCATATATCTTAGTGACCTTGGCCCAACCTGAGCATTACCGGAAAAGAAAGCTATGCATGAGTGTGTGTGTGTGTGTGTGTGTGTGTGTACCCACACATGCATGACCTTGGCCCTGAGCCTGGCTAGGAATGGTAACTATCCTGGCCCGGTATTTTGCCTGGAGGAAGGGGCAGAGGGAGGAGGACGGAAAGGGAACCAGCCACAGGCATCTGGCAGTCACGGCTTCCGGATCTCTCCCGGATGGCTCCCACCCCATAAATACCCAAACACAGAGGCAGGGCCCCCAAGGCAGGCACACGTACCATGGGGCACCCGGAGCTGGCTGTCTTAGGCCTGGCCTGCTGCTTGGCAGTAGTGAGCGCAGCAAAGGTAAGCGACAGCCCAGGGGACATGGCAGAGGCCCGTCTGCTCCCCTAACCCGGCCTGGGAACTGGGAGTGCACCATGGAGAGGAGCAGATATGTGGGTCATTGGCACAAAGAGCCCCCGAGAGCCCACACCCAGCCCAGCGCTTTCCGGGCCCTTCCTCTGTGCTCCTGCCTTCGCCTTCACACCCTGGCCCCGAGCAGGGCACAGCCAGGACGCCCACAAACTCAAAAGTAAGGGCTGCACCAGGGGGGCTCAGGCCAACACAGACGAGGCGCCCTGTCCCCGAAGATCCCAGAGTCACTGGCGCCCTCAGGACTGATCTGTAGATCCGCCTGGGCCTCCTGGGCCCTCGGCTCTCCCTCTGCCCAAGGATGGCCATGGCCCAGCTCAGAAGGGCGCCTGGCCCTGAGCAGGCCCGCAGTTTGCCCATCACAGCCCCAGTGTTGGAACATGAGTTTGGACCTTGGTCTAGTTCAACCCACAGCCCAGAGCCCGGCTCCAGCTCTGGTGAGGGGGTGACGCCCACCTGCTTGCCAGTGGCCGGGGCCCTCCAGGAGGAGTCGAGAATCTCCCGGTACCTATAGGATTCCTTCCCTCAGGGTCAGGCCAGAGGTGAGGAGCGGGGCTTCCTAAGGACCCACAGCTCCAGGCAGGAATGACTAGGGCCCCACCTGAAGGCTGTCTGGACCCCTAGAGCCTGCTGGGGTCGCGCCACCTCCTGGCCCGCCCAGCCTTCGCCCCCTGAGCCTGCCCTCTCCCCAGCTGGGTGTGGTGCACACAGAAGGGGGCTTCGTGGAGGGCGTCAACAAGAAGCTCGGCCTCTTGGGCATCGGCGGCCGCTCTGTGGACATCTTCAAGGGCATCCCCTTCGCCGCCCCACCCAAGGTCCTGGAGAACCCCCAGCGGCACCCTGGCTGGCAAGGTGGGAGTGGTTGGGTGGGTGCTGGGCTGGCCCTGTGTCTGGGTGGTGGATGGGGCCACCATCGTTGCAGAATTTACCCAGCGACGGCAAAAAATACGCAGGCATACCTACCAGAGACTCAGGAAAAGCCCTTTTATTTCCAGACCAGATATTTCACGTGTGCTGGTACAGTGACTCCGGGGAGTCTGTTTCTCTCCAAATCCTGAGGGCCCCCCCCCCCAAATATGGAGGAAGCTTTCCCTTTACACCACTTTGGTATCTTTGTGCCCCAAATATGGATCATACTTCTGGATCTTTTGCAGACTTTGCCAAAAGCCCCATGTGCCTGGGGAGGAGTGCGGGGGCGGGGGGCGAGGGGGACGGGGGCGGGGAGGGGGCGGTGCTGTGGGACCACATCCAGGCCCTGGCCTGGCGCAGCGCTGATAGCCCCCTCTGGGGATGGTTTCTGGACACTCTACAATGGGAGCCGTATTTTGGGTAAACAGGTCTTGCAGGACCAGATAATTAAACGGGCAGTGACTAGATTCAGATTGCGAGCCCCCCCAAAAATGTCTCATGTGTCCCATCACCGCCAGCCTCTCTGGTCACCCACAGGGACCCTGAAGGCCAAGGACTTCGAGCAGCTATGCCTGCAAGCCACTCTCACCGAGGACGACACCGAGGGCTCCGAGGACTGCCTCTACCTCAACATCTGGGTCCCCCAGGGCCAGAAGGAAGGTGCATCCCCCACCCCGTGCCCTCCAGGTGCCTGAACCTATAGAAAGCACCCAGCCCCTTGGGTGTGGGGGCTCCAGAGCTGAAATTCCCTGAAACAAGCACCCAGAGAGGGTGGGGAGGGAACAGCTGGGGTCACTGGACCTGCCTTCCTGCCTCAGTTTCCCAGAACCTGCCTGTCATGATCTGGATCTACGGAGGATCCTTCCTCACGGGCTCTGCCCAAGGATTCAGCTTCTTCAAAAACTACGAGTACGACGGGGAGGAGATCGCCACGCGGGGCAACGTCATCGTGGTCACCTTCAACTACCGCGTCGGGCCGCTGGGCTTCCTCAGCACTGGGGACGCCCACCTGCCAGGTGTGCGGGGCGCCTGGGGCCGGGGATGAGGGAGCTGGTGGGGGTCCTTCAGCCTCATATTATCCAAACAACTCCTGACAGTCTTCCAGAAAGACGCAGAATTCTCCTGGCAGTGAAGGAAGCTGGGGATGGACAGTGAGACACAGGAGCCTATTGGCTGCTGTAGCAAGAGAAGAGGCTGCCCGCCAGCCAGACAGGGACCCAGGCAGACCAGGGAGCGGGGACAGGGACCCAGGGAGAAACAGAAGATAGGACACTAAAGTGGTGACTCCGTGTATTCAGAGCCACAGGACAGGCAGACAATAAGAGGGACAGTGTCAGGGAAAGAGAGGAGCAGTCTGGCTTTCCTGCTCCTGGTCCCTTGCCTGAGCCCCACACCCCCTCCAGCACCTCATTCAACAGCCTCCTGGGACCTGCTGTGCGCCATCCTGGGCTTGGCAGGGGTCTCCACATGGAGGCAGCTCTTCCCTAATAGGCCCCCCCCTAACTGCCCCAGGTAACTACGGCCTTCGGGACCAGCACATGGCCATCGCATGGGTGAAGAGGAATATTGCGGCCTTCGGGGGGGACCCTGACAACATCAGCATCTTTGGGCAATCAGCCGGAGGTGTCAGCGTCTCTCTGCAGGTCTGGGCACATGGGAGAGCAGGTTTGCCTCCCCGGTGTTGCGGGGAGCTGGTTGGTTTTGATTGGGATTGAGGAGAGCTGATGGGAACTGGGGGAGCTGATGGGAACTGGGGGAGCTGATGGGAACTGGGAGATCTGAGGGGTGCTGGGGTAGCTGATGGGAGCTGAGGGAGCTGATGGGGGCTGGGAGAGCTGAGGGGTGCTGGGGAAGCTAATGGGGGCTGGGGAAGCTGATGGGAGCTGAGGGAGCTGATGGGAGCTGAGGGAGTTGATGGGAACTGGGGGAGCTGATGGGAGTTGGGGGAGCTTATGGGAACTTTGGGAGCTGAAGGGAGGAGGGGTGCTGATGGGGGCTGAGAGAGCTTATGGGAACTGGGGGAGCTCATGGGGTGGTGAGGAAGCTGATGGGGGCTGGCGGGGGCTGATGGGGAACTGGGGTGACTCATAGGGGTGAGGGAGCTGTTAGGGGCTGGGGGAGCTGATGGGGGATAGAGGAGCTTATGGGAACTGGGGGAGCTCATGGGGGGTGAGGAAGCTGATGGGGGCTGGCGGGGGCTGCGGGGGCTGATGGGGAACTGGGGTGGCTCATAGGGGTGAGGGAGCTGTTAGGGGCTGGGGAAGCTGATGGGGGATAGAGGAGCTTATGGGAACTGGGGGAGCTCATGGGGGGTGAGGAAGCTGATGGGGGCTGGCGGGGGCTGCGGGGGCTGATGGGGAACTGGGGTGACTCATAGGATTGAGGGAGCTGTTAGGGGCTGGAGGAGCTGATGGGTACTGGAGGAGCTCTTGGGGGCTTTGGGAACAGTCTGGCTGTCCTTAGTGGAGCCTGGGTGGACAGGAGAGGTGAGGCCATGGTGACAGGACCTCTGTGTGTCGCAGACCCTCTCTCCCTACAACAAGGGCCTCATCCGGCGAGCCATCAGCCAGAGCGGCGTGGCGCTGGTCCCCTGGGGCATCCAGAAGGACCCTCTGTCTTGGGCTAAACAGGTAAAGGGGACCTGCGGTGGGGGAAGGGCTTGCGTTACCTCCTTTCCATGCCCTGTCCTTGTCCCCATGGCCGTCTGACCTGTACTGGACTCACCTGTCTCCTCCCAAATACTCAGATCGCCAAAGAGATGGGCTGCCCCCTGGACGATACCGCCAGGATGGCCAAGTGTCTGAAGGTCACCGACCCCCGGGCGCTGACACTGGCCAATAAGACGCCCCTACCTGGCATGGAGTGTGAGTGGGAGCTCCACATGTGGGGCCAGCCATGCACCCCAATTAGTGGAGAAGTGCTGGGTCTGTGGCCTGGCCCGTCAGCCGCTCACTGGCGTCTATAGGCAGCTCCATGCCACCAAGGCCCTCTGTGCCTCCGTGGCCCGACCGGCCATACCACCCTCTGGTCCTCCCTGGGTCCTAACCCCTTTGGGGAGCTGGTGCACATTTGGGCCCACCCCCAACCATGCCATGTACAGTCATCTGCACCCAGTTTAGGGACCAGACAAAGCGCCTTTGAACTAATCCCTGCAGTTGCCGCTGGTGGTCCCCGAGGTCTGGAAGGTTGGCAACCACTGAACAACTTACTCTCCTCCACGCACCCCCTCTCCGCTCCCTGAACACCTGCTGCAGCCATTCCCGCCCAGCTCTGCGACTCTGTTGCTCAGACTCGGGGATCCGGGCAAAAATGGGCTCCGGGGACGGCATCATCAGCCCCATAGGCTGCAACTCTCTTCCACAGCCAACTATTGGGGTCCTTATGTGTCCCGCCTACTGTGCAGTAAATCACAAATGCCAGGCAGGACGGACCCACGCAACCATTATGGCCCCAAATGCACACCCACCATCTCTTCAACCCGCAGAGAACCGGCGGGGCCTGCGAAGGCCAGCGTGTCCAGTGGCCCCGAGCCAGCCGTGGGGTCCCTTCAGGGTCCACTCAGGGAGCAGGGGGGCAATGCGCACCTGGCACAGTGCCTGGCTCACAGACCGGAATAAGACAGCCCTCGCTCCAGCGGCTCCTCAATGCTCTTGGTCTTCCTCCTCCGGATTCTGGTGGAGCAAGAAGAGAGGGAGAGGCCAGGGACGCCCACTCCATGACGGGAAGGCTCAGCCTCGGGCCCAGTGGCTGTCAGCGGGACGGTGTGGCCCAGGGAGCCTGTGGCAGTTGCACCACAATGGGGAGTGGGACCATCAGGCAGAGGGGGACAGGGAAGCTGCTCCACACCCACAGGGCAGCCCAGGATGTAGAATGATCCGGGCCCCATGTCACGGGGACAGGCTGAGGACCCTGGTCTGGATCCGAGGAGGCAGGCCTGCCCCCGGGCCTAGTCCTGGCGGGCGGGGGGGGGGGGGTGAGGGGGGGGGGGGCGTTCTGGAAGGTGCTAGAAACTGCTGCTCTCCATTCAGCCTCCTCATTGGGCCTACTCCCTGTCATTGATGGAGACTTCATCCCCGACGACCCCATGAACCTTTTTGCCAACACGGCCGACATTGACTACATCGCTGGCACCAACAACATGGATGCCCACTTCATTGCCAGCAAATACATGCCGGCCATTGACAATAACAAGCTGACCATCACGGGGTAAGTAGGGCACTGGGTGTCTGGGGGCCTCTTGGAGAGGCATCAGATGAGGGAGGAGGCAGACAGGTGTAGAGGGCCATCTGAAGGACATTGGGGTAGGGGTGGACATGGGGCCCCTCCCGCCGGCCCAGGTTGAGGGTTCAGAGCCGGCTTCTCCCTGCAGGGAGGACTTCTTCAAGGTGGTCAGCCAAGTCACCTTCACCAAGGGGCCCAGAGGTGCTAATGCCACCTTTGACTTCTACACGAAGTCCTGGGCCCAGGACTCCTCCCAGAAGGCCAAGAAGAAGACGGTGGTGGACTTTGTGACTGACGTCCTCTTCCTCATGCCCACGAAGATGGCCGTGGCCCAGCACAGAGCCAGCGCCAAGTGAGGGCCGGGGCAGGGGAGGCCCACCTGGGTCACACACCTGCCCAGCGAGGCCACCTTGGTGGGCAGCTCAGAGGGGTCAGCAAGGCCTGAGAAAGCCGCGATGGGGTCCAGCGGTGCCTGCACCATCTGCCTTGCCCAGGCCTGAGGAGACTTGAGAAGGCCCCTTCTCACCTCCTAGCTCAGGAGCCTTTACAGAGCCCTCCTCAGCCCTCCAGCCTTCCCTGGAGCCCCTCAGCCTGCCCGCTTCACCCACGCAGAAGAGGACAGAACGGGGATTATGGTCTCTGCTGTGGGTTCCAATTTTCCCAACATTGAAAACAACTTAGGCCTGTGACCATCTATCTGGTCAACCTCCAGTGAAAACAAAAAGTAAGTTAGGGATGCTTACACGGAAAAGAGAGATTAAGATACCATCTGATGAGGAACACAAATTCACCTGCAGAGGAAAGGAAGGAAGACGCCTCAAGAGGCTTTGTGGAGGGTAGTGTGAAGGCACTTGAAATCCCAGAACCACAACCCCAAGGCCTTCCCTGCTGGGTGCAGGGACCCAGGTGCAACCTGAGTCTGAGTCTGGGGATTTCCTGGCCCCGTCCTACTCTCCCCATGGCTTTCCTCCAGGGCCCAGCTCTGGTTGGACAGCCCAGGTGAGCTCCCTGCCAACCTGAGCCGTGTCCCTCCCCTCCTCAGGAGCGCCCGGACCTACACCTACCTGTTCTCCCACCCCTCTCGCATGCCAGTCTATCCCAGCTGGGTGGGCGCCGACCATGCCGACGACCTTCCATACGTGTTTGGGAAGCCCTTCGCCAACCCCCTGCTCTACTGGCCCCAAGACAGGACTGTCTCCCGGGCCATGATCGCCTACTGGACCAACTTTGCCCGGACTGGGTAAGGCGGGTGAGGTGGTGGGGCCAGGTCTTTTGCCACCCAGGCCCACATGCCTGTCCCTTTCCTACACTTAACCCCCCTGAGCCTCAGTACCGCCCCCCTCTGTGTGTGAGGATAGGAAGCACTGGCTGAGCCCTGGCCGGTTTTGCTCAGTGGACAGAGCCGAGGTCAGTCTACTGAAGAGTTCCGGGTTTGATTCCCGTCAAGGGCATGTACCTCATTGGAGGCTCGAACCCAGACCCTGGTTGGGCCTATTGGGGATGTGTCTCTCGTACATCAATGTTTCTCTCTCTCTCTCTCTCTCTCTCTCTCTCTCTCTCTCTCTTTCTCTGCCCCTCCCCCTCCTTGTCACTCTCTATTGAAATAAATGGAATGATATCTCTGGTGCAGGTTAAAAATAAAGGAAGAGAGGGGACTGGAGGGGAGTACTGGCTGGGCCTCAGGACACCCACATGTCCAGCCAGTGCCCAGGTCACAGTGAGGATCCCTGGTGGTTCGGGTCAGCATGGAAGCCTCCCGTGAGCCCTCACACACCACACAGCCTTTCTCTCATGCGCAGGGACCCCAACAAGGGCCACTCAACTGTGCCCACCCAGTGGGATCCCTACACCCAGGAAAGCGGCAACTACCTGGAGATTAACAAGAAGATGGACGGCCAGTCCATGAAGCAGCACCTGAGGAGCAGCTACCTGCAGTTCTGGACCCAGACCTACCAGGCCCTGCCCACCGTGACCGGAGATGGGGCCGCTGCCCGGTACCCCTGGGATGACTCTATGGCTGTCCCCTGAGCTCCCCACTGGTGACTCTGAGGGAGTTCAGATGCCCACAGCCATTGGCTTCTAATGTCCTTGCCCAACAGGTCACAGATGGGACCCAGAGAGCCCGCCTCCCACCCCAGCTCTTCCTCAATAAAGCCGTGTCTCTCTCTGGCAAACTGCTTTGCCCTCATGACCTCGGCTGCCTGCCCTGTTTCTGCCCGTGTCCTGCTCAGGAAGTGAAGGAAAAGAGGGTCAGAGAGGGGTCAGCCTTGAATGGGGAGTAAGCCACAAGGGAAGTTGCCTCTGGACCGGTGGGCCCAGCTTCAGCCACATCCTTGGGGTGCAGGGAGTGGGCTCTGTGTAAATGGGGTCTGGGAATGGCCTGGGAGAGAAACTGATTCACCTCCAGCTGGATCCCAGGCAGAGACAGTAACACATCCCGCAGACTCAGAGCAGATGGTACCAGGGCTGGGGTGTGGGTGCCCCCGGCAGGACCAGGGAGCTGCCCGCTGGCTCTGTCAGAACACAGAGAGAAGCGGAAGGCAGAGGTGAGACCCAGGGCCATGGCCACCCAGCAAGGTCTGGGACAGGACACCACCTGCACCAAGGCTCCCCCATCCTGACCTCACCTGGCCTGGGCAGCGGCCTGTGGACACCCCGTTGTAGACAGTTACTGTGAGAGATGCTCACCTGTCCCAACTCAAATGACACTCGCAGACAGAAGTGGGGTGAAAGCGAGACCTTGAATGTGCTCTCCAGAGCAGGTGTCCCCCACTTGCACTGGCACCACTGGGGCAGGAACACAGCCCGTTTATTGGGTCCCTCCTCCGGCTCCTCATTGGCTGAGGACACTGGACTGACCTGTTTCCTAACACGTCCACTAGGTCCTCCCATTGGGCCATTTAAAAAAATTGGTCTGAGGCCTTTTCTAGTTGCCCTCCACCCCCTGTCTAGCTGAGTCCAGTGCCTCGAGGCTGTCCACCATGATGCTGGCCCACGTCCTCGGGTCCTTGGTCTCACATCCTGGTCGCTCCCCCTCCCTTCCCTGTGCCTGGGGAGACTCAGCCACTCCTGCCATCAGAAGCTGACCATGCTGGCCATTTCCTGCAGGGCCAAGGCTCCAAGAGGGGCCACGTGCTCCAGGCCCTCACAGCGAGGACTCAAGTCCAGGCCTGAGACTCACTTTGTCAGCTCAGAGCTGGTGTGAGGGCTCAGAGAAGAGAAGGTTCCTGATTGGAGGGAGAGGAGGTGTATATAAGGGGCAGCTCTCAGGGACCAGCCTGCCATCCTGATGGACACAGTCCAGTGTTTCCTTATTAGGCGGTAGGTACAGCAGGCAGTGTTGGTGGTGTTCCTCCCCACCCTCCCTGCCCCATCCTTCCACCTCCCCCACCAGAGGTTTCCATCGCCCACCTCCCCATTCCACAACCACAGCACAGACCTGACAATGCGGGCAGCCAGCCAGGGGCTGCGGGCTCTCAGGCCTCCAGCCCGCCTACCCTCAGGACAGTGAGTCTAAACTGGTAACTGCCCGAAAAGGAAACTTCAGACCTCTCAGCCCTGGGTTCATCTGGGCCAGAGGGGAGCCAGGGGGCAGGAATCAGCACATTTATCCTGCAAACCCACACTCACCTGGGACTCCTTAGACCAGGTGCTGGCAGAGCAAGGGGGGTGATTCAGGGCCTGGTCCTCAGAGAAATGAGGTCTGTGAAGAGCTGCAGCTCCTGGTTCCCAGGGCCCAGCTGTCGCCTTAAATAAGCAGCATCACAAATCCCTCCCTGTGGCTGGCTCAGCACGGCCAGGGGTGAACCAGAGGGGGGCAGTGAAGGATGAAAGAAGACAGACAAGAGAATAAAGTTGGGGCTAGGTGGGATGCTGCTCTCTGATGGAGAGACAGAGCCACAGCCTGCAAGCCAAGTCTTTATTTCATAGCCAGATCCCACCAGGCAAAGTGCTGAAGATGTTTGCATTGTTCTCTCGGGTTTGGAATCTACTCAATTCCATGTACCTGAACTCCACATGAGTAAGATCACGTGATACTTGTCTTTCCCCCACTGGCTTATTTCACTCAGCAGGGTACTCTCCAGCTCCCTCCAGGCTGTCTCAACGGGTACAAGTTCCTTTTTTTTTACTGCTATTTAGTAATCCACGGTGTAAATGTACCACAGCTTTTTTCCTCTCGTATCTACCGATGGGCACTCGGGCTCTTTCCAGATCTCGGCTTGTTGTATTGTTAATCATCGAATGCGACACGAGACGCCTTAATGAGCCCATTGATTAGGAGTCATTTATTGCCCGTAGCCAGGAGGGGGGTGTCTCTCTCCAAATCTCGGAGCCCTGACAGAGATAGAGGAAGTGTCTCGTATTTATACTTTTCGAGCTTCTTGGTTTGCAGATATTACAAAGCACTCTGTATGAGTGATTGTTACAGACATAGTAACTTTGAATACACAATGAGTTTGTACTTGGCATAATTATTATCAGTATTAGTCTATTACATTGGATAGCTAGTTTGCAAGGTCAGACATTTAAGTTTATCTTTTTCTATTATTTAAACTAAAGAAAATCGTTTTACAGAAAAATAGACTGTCTTCAAGTGACAGAGTTTGTAATGATAGAGTTTACAGGACTAGGGTCTCTCTAACAATGGCAGGGAGTTTCAAACAGCAGATTTTTATAAAGATGGAGGTTACTATGCTTCAGGCTATGATTGTACACTAGAGGCCAGTGCATGAAATTCATGCATGGGGGGGCTGTGTGTCCCTCAGCCCAGCTTGCACCCTCTCTAATCTGGGACCCCTTGAGGGATGTCTGAATGCCCTTTTAGGCCCGATCCTAGCCTGCCTGCTTTCAGATTGCCCCTAACCGCTTCTGCCTGCCAGCCTGATCACCCCCTAATCACTCCCTGCCAGCCTATTTGCCTCTAACAGCTCTCTCCTGCAGGCCTAGTCACCCCTAACTGCCCTCCCCTGCAAGCCTGGTCCCCCCCAACTGTTCTCCCCTGAAGGCCTGGGTCCTCCCGAACTGCCCTTCCTTGCAGGCCTGGTCGCCCCCAACTTTCCTCTCTGCTGACCTGGTCACCCCTAACTGCCCTCCCCTGCAGGCTTGATCATCTCCAACTTCCCTCCCTTACAGGCCTGTTCCCTCCCAACTTCTCAACCCTGCTGGCCTAATTGCTCAGGCCTGGTCCCTCCCAACTACTCACCCTTGCTGGCCATCTTCTGTCCACATGGAGACAGACAACTTTGACCACCTGGGGGCAGCCACCTTGTGTGTTGAAGTGATGGTCAATTTGCATATTACTCTTTTATTAGATAGGATAATGCTGCTATGAACACAGGGATGTACTCATTCATTCTGATTGGTGCTTCAGGATTCATAAGATATTCCCAGAAGCGGGATTGCTGGTCAAACAGCAGTTTCATTTTCAATTTTTGAGGCAGCTCTGTATTGTTCCCCACAGTGGCCGCACAAGCCCCCAGCCCACCGGCAGGGCACAGGGTTCCCTCTTCTCCACACCCTTCCAGCCCTTGTGGTTTATGGATTTCCTGACAGTGGCCCTCCAGGCGGTGAGGGCTGATGGACACTGTGATTGTAATTTGCATCTCTCTGCTCATTGGTGGCCTCATTGGCCATCTGTGCAACCTCAGGATTACTTCCTACAGAACAGGCTCCAGAACCGGACTAGCTGCCAGAGGCCTGTTACCAAACGCACCCCTCAAGCGCATTGCTCCCTCGTCCTCAGCCACCTGGCCCAGCCTGTCCAGTTCCTGCTGGCCACTGTCCTGCTGCCTCCCCACCTCCATCAGAAGGCCTGAGCTCTGGATCAGTAGGCAGCCAGCTTGGCTGGTGTCTGTGGATCATCCATGTGATGCTGGGGAAGCCCCAGGCCTGACGTCAGCCAGGCTGTGGCTTACGTACAAGCACCAGCTCCTGGTAGCAAAGGGCTGAGGGACCCGGTGGAGGGGCTGCTGGCCAAATGTTGGGATTTTCCTCTCTTCTCCATGACCAGCGTGGAGAGAGAAGTAGAGTCCTGTTACTAAGTAGAGGAGCTAGGGATTGAGAAAATAATAGGAAGAATAGATGACACAAAAGTAGAAAATAAAGCTGGGGCTGGGTGGAATTTCTGCTCTCTGATGGAGAGACAGAATCTGAAGCCAAACGCAGCATGTTTGTTTATACTAAAACAGAAAAAGGCTTTCAGGTGAAAAGACTTAAAATCAAAGGAGCTTAAGTGGGCCCAGGCCCCACTCATTCCCTCATTCTGGGAGCTCTGCTGAATCTACATTTCAAGGGCTCTCCCCCCAACACCTGAAGCTAATTAAAGTCAGTACTGATAACGCATCCAGTCCTTTTGGTGGTTGCATTTCCAAGATGAGGCTCTGCCCAGCACCTTGGATTCAGCTGACACTGATTTAAAAAAAATTCCGAGGTATCTTCCCTGGGGGCTGGCACTCTACAGCCAGGGAGGGCTCTGCTGTCCCCTGGCCCTGAACACACCCCAGACCATGGAGAAGGCAGTGCTGCCAACCCAACAAAGGCAGGAACCCTGGGCTTGTCCCTGGAGCTCGCTCTGGTTCCCGAGTGAGACACGCTCCCTGAGCCACCCGCTCCCTTCTGCTCTCACACACTCTGCTCAGCTCCCCTTCCTCTGTGTCTCTGTGTCCCCATTATATCTGTCTCTCCCTCTGTCTATCTCTCCCTCTGTCTGTCCCCCTCTCTGTCTCTTCCTCTGTCTGTCTCTCCATCTGTCTGTCCCCCTCTCTGTCTCTCTGTTGTGCCCCAGATGCGGTGCATTTCTGAAGCAGGTGCTGCCTCTTCCTCAGGGAAGCCACAAGGCTTGGCGGGAGACCCCTCCCTCTGCACCTGAGTCCCCCTTAGTCTCCAGTCCTGCCTCCCAAAGCTGCTGGTGCTGAGTGTGAGGTGTGCCCTCCCTGAGGGCAGGATCACCCATCCTGTGCCCCTCTGGGTCCCACACCCAGCTCGAACTGCTCACCAGTGGGCCCTCGAACCCAGGCTCAACCACGTGGCTGCCCAGGAGCACACAGCCCTCTCTGTCCTGGAAGCCACACGCCCATGCCTTATGACCTCCCTTTGCTGAGTTCCGGAGCTTGAGGTGGGAGCCAGGCAGGGCCTGAGGGAAACATGCCCACTGCTCTTAGGGTGAGCCCAGGCCCTTGTAAATGAGCCACCATTGAGGGCACTGTGCACCCAGCTGAGTCCCTGTAGCCCCTGGCCTGGGCACCCTGACTATTCCCAGTAACCGGCCCAGGTGCACTGCGGGCACCAGCCACCCGGGTCACCAGGTCCTGTGAAAAGCAGACAATTCCTACTCCCGTGCACATGTCCATGTGTGTGTGTGTGTGTGTATGTGTCTGTGTGTGTCTATGTGCGTCTGTGTGTGTGTATCCCAGTGACCTTGGCCCAACCTGAGCATTACCGGAAAAGAAAGCTATGCATGAGTGTGCGTGTGTGTCTGAGTACAGACACATGCATGACCTTGGTGAGCCTGGCTAGGAGCGGAACTTATCCTGGCCCCAGGTATACTGCCTGGAGGAAGGGACAGAGGAAGGAGGAGGGGAACAGAAGCAGCCAGAAGCAGCTGCCACTCCCTGATCCCGGATGTCTCCAGTTCCATAAATACCCATGGGCTGGAGGCAGAGTCCCTGAGGCAGGCACACACACCATGGGGCGCCTGGAGCTGGCTGTCTTAGGCCTGGCCTGCTGCTTGGCAGTAGTGAGCTCAGCAAAGGTAAGCAACAGCCCAGCGGAGTCGTCTGGGGACCGTCTGCTCCCCTAACCCAGCCTGGGACCTGGGATGGCACCAAGGAGGGGGGCAGGCAGGTGGGGCGCTTGCACAAAGAGCCCCTGAGAGCCCACACCCAGCCCAGCACTTTCCGGGCCTTCCTCTGGGCCCCTGCCTTCGCGCTCACACCATGGCACCTAGCAGCTCACAGCCAGGACCCCCACAAACTTGAATGTCAGTGACCACGAGTAAGGGCTGGACCAGGCGCTCCCCAGGGCACAAGGGGCACTCAGGCCAACACAGACATGGCACCCTGTCCCTGCAGCCCCAGAGTCACTGGCGCCCTCAGGACTGATCTGTAGATCTGCCTGGGCCTCCAGGGCCCTCAGCTCTCCCTCTGCCTGAGGATGGCTATGGCCTGGCTCAGAAGGGTGCTAGGCCCTAAACAGGCCCACAGTTCGCAGATCACAGCCCCAGTGTCAGAACAGGAGTCTAGACCTCCATCTACTTCAACATGGAGCATGGCTCCCAAGAGTGGGTGACGCCCACCTGCTTGCCAGTGGCCGGTGCCCTCCAGGGGGAGTCGGCAGCCTTGAGGCACCTATAGGATCCCTTCCCTGAGGGCCCTGCCAAGGGTAAGGAGTGGGGCTTCCTCAGGAACCCACAGCTCCAGGCAGGCGTGACTAGAGGCCCCACCTGGAGGCTGTCTGAACCCCTACAGCCTGCTGTGGTCATCCCACACCACTGGTCCACCCAGCCTCCACCCCCTGAGCCTGCCCTCTCCCCAGCTGGGCGTGGTGCACACGGAAGGGGGCTTCGTGGAGGGCGTCAACAAGAAGCTGGGCCTCTTGGGCATCGGCGGCCGCTCTGTGGACGTCTTCAAGGGCATCCCCTTCGCCGCCCCGCCCAAGGCCCTGGAGAACCCCCAGCGGCACCCCGGCTGGCAAGGTGGGTGTGGGTCGGTGGGTGCTGGGTTGGCCTGTGCCTGCGGTGGTGGTGTGGCCACCATCCTCACGCCAGCCCCTCTGGTCACACACAGGGACCCTGAAAGCCAAGGAATTCAAGCAGCCATGCCTGCAAGTCACTCTCATCACCAACGACACCGAAGGCTCTGAGGACTGCCTCTACCTCAACATCTGGGTCCCCCAGGATCAGGAGGAAGGTATAGCCCGCTCCCCATGCCCTCCAGGGCCCAGAACCTGCAGAAAGCACCCAGGAGCCCAGAGATCCAGCCCTTGGGTGTGTCGGGGCACCAGAGTTTAAATTCCCTGAAACAAGCACCCACAGGGGATGGGGAGGTGACAGCTGGGCTCACTGAACCTGCTTCCTGCCTCAGTTTCCCAGAACCTGCCTGTCATGATCTGGATCTTCGGAGGAGCCTTTCTCTTAGGGTCTGGCCAAGGGTCAAACTTCTCAGGTGACTACCTGTACGACGGGGAGGAGATGGCCACACGGGGCAACGTCATCGTGGTCACCTTCAACTACCGCGTCGGGCCGCTGGGCTTCCTCAGCACTGGGGACGCCCACCTGCCAGGTGTGCCGGGTGCCTGGGGCCGGTGGGAGGGAGCTGGTGGGGGCCCTTCAGCATCACATTCTCCCAACAACTCCTGACAGTCTCCCAGAAAGACCAGAATTCTACTGGCAGCGCAGGAAGCTGGGGATGGACAATGAGAGATGGGAACCCATCGGCTGCTATAGCTGGAAAAGAGGCTGCCCGCCAGCCAGGCGGGGATCCAGGGAGACCAGGGAGCAGGGACAGGCACCAGGGAGAGACAGAAGATGAGACATTGAAGAGGTGACTCAGGAGACACAGAGCCGTAGGACAGACAACAAGAGGGCCGGTGTCAGGGAGAGCAATGAGCAGCCTGTCCATTCTGCTCCTGCTCCCCTGCCTCCACAACCCCTCCAGCACCTCATTCAACAGCCTCCTGAGACCCACCGTTTGCTACGGTGGGGTTTGACGGGGGTCTCCACATGGAGAAAGCTCTCTCCCCACCCCAGGCCCTGATGGGCCCCCCACCTGCCCCAGGTAACTACGGCCTTTGGGACCAGCACATGGCCATCGCGTGGGTGAAGAGGAACATTGCGGCCTTCGGGGGGGACCCCAATAACATCAGTATCTTTGGGGAATCAGCTGGTGGTGTCAGCGTCAATCTGCAGGTCTGGGGACCCTGGAGGGCGGGCCTTTATCCCTCGCTGATGGATGGGAGGAGGGGTGAGGGCTTATGGGAGTTGGGGGAACTGATGTGGACTGGGGGAGCTGATGGAAAATGGGGAGGTCATGGGAACTGGGGGAGCTGATGGGGGCTGTGGGAACAGTGTGAAGCTGACACTGTAGCTGTGCTTGGTGGAGCCGAAATGGACAGGACAGGTGAGGCCATGTTGACAGGACCCGTGTGTGTTGCAGATTCTCTCTCCCTACAGCAAGGGCCTCATTCGGCGAGCCATCAGCCAGAGCGGCGTGGCCCTGGCCCCCTATGCCATCCAGAAGGACCCTCTGTCCTTGGCCAAGAGGGTAAAGGGGAGCTGTAGAGAGGGTTAGGGGGCATGTTACCTTCTTTCCATGCACTTTCCCAGTCCCCATAGCCATCTGCCCTGCACTGGCCTCAACCAGCCTGTCTCCCCCTAACCCCCAGATTGCCAGGAAGGTGGGCTGCTCCTTGGAGGATACCGCCATGATGGCCAAGTGTCTGAAGGCCACTGACCCCCAGGAGCTGACGCTGGCCTATAAGATACCCGTGGTGGGCCTGGAGTGTGAGTCGGGGGTTTGATATGGGGGGACGGCCATGCACCCAAAGAAGTTAGATTTGAGGGGCTACTGCCTGGCTCGTCACCTGCTCACTGGCATCGCTGGGAGCCCCGTGCCGCCAGGACCCTCAATGTCTTCGTGGCCCAACTGGTTATGCTGAGGGCGCCATCGCTCCCTCTGGTCCTCCCCCCATGGGGAAGCTGGTGCACCTTCTCCCCCAACAATGGCCAGAAAATCATTTGCACCCAGTTTTAGGTACATCAGGTGCAGTGGCTGTCAGCGGGATGGTGTGGCCCAGGGAGCCTGTGGCAGTTACACACAGTCTGGACTGCCACACTGGGGAGTGGTCACATCGTGTGGACGGGGCCAGGGAAGCTGCTCCACACCCACAGGGCAGCCCAGGATGTAGAATGATCCAGACCCCATGTCACGGGGACAGGCTGAGGACCCTGGTCTGTATCGGAGGAGGCAGAGGCTGCCACCTGCCCTGGGGCATGGGAGGGCGCTCTGGAAGGTGTGATGACCCCTGCTCTCCACACAGACCCCTTCCTGTACTATGTGGGCCTCCGGCCAGTCGTGGACGGAGACTTCATCCCCGACGACCCCATCAACCTTTTCGCCAACGCGGCCGACATCGACTACATCGCTGGCACCAACGACATGGACGGTCACCTCTTTGCCGGCATTGACCTGCCGGCCATCAACGTGCCCAAGCTGACTGTCACCGGGTGAGTAGCCTGCAGGGCCGGGGGAGTGCCCTAAGGCTTCTTGGGGAGGCATCAGCTCCAGAAGGAGGCCATCTGCAGCTCCGTAGCAGTTGTTGAGGGTGATGACTCCCTCAAACTGGGGATAGGGTCTAGTGCCTGCTTGTTCCTGCAGGGAGGACTTCTTCAAGCTGGTCAGGGGGATCACCTTCGCCAAGGGGTCCAAAGGTGCCAACGCCACCTTTGAATTCTACACGGCGCCCTGGGCCCACGACTCCTCCAAGGTGGCCAAGAAGAAGACAGTGGTGGACTTTGAGACCGACTTTGGCTTCCTAATGTCCACCAAGATGGCCGTGGCCGAGCACAGAGCCAGCGCCAAGTGAGCCCACCTGGATCACGTACCTGCCCAGCAAGGCCTCCCCCGTGGGCAGCTCAGAGTGGTCAGGAAGGCCCAGGAAAGCCAGGATGGGGTCCCAGTGGTGCCAGAACCATCTTCCTGGCCCAGATCTGAGGGGACTTGAGAAGGCTTCTCCTCACCTCCCAGCTGAGGGGTGCTTACAGAGCCCTCCTCCTCTTACCGGGAAACCCCCGGTTGGGCTCAGGCTGCCCGTCCTGTGTCCAATAAGGAAGGCCGGGTGGAATCATGTGAAGCTTTTATTGAGAAGGCCAGCCAACCAAGAAGACAGGGCCTTTACAAGAATTCAAACCCTGTCTCCCGGTATAATGCAGGGGACAGGAATATAAAGGAGAGGGGGCTGGGGGGCTACATGAGGCCCTCAGGGTCTAAAACCTCAGCTATTTAAGCTATGACATGATATGAACGAGATGATGGTGATGAGATGATGTTTTGACTCCTGCTAGAACTGTCCCTGCTTATCGGTTCTGCTTGTTGAATTCACAGCTGAGTCACCTCCTTCACTGCTTTGCACAGGTCTTCAAAGGAAACATAAGAAAACTTAACTCCTATTCACATGAGTATATGTCTCCTAAGACTGAAAATAATAGGGTTACCTTTCAGATTAATTCAGGTGTCTATCCATCAAGTATAAGTCCCCCTGTCACTCAGCCCACAGGCCTCCCCTGCAGTGTCTGCAGCCCCCCCTGCCCCAGCCCCCAGGCTGAGGGGGACAGAACACGGGATGGTGCTCTGTGTTGTGTGTTTGCAGTTGGCCATCATTCAAACAACTCTGGCCTGCGGCCACCTGGTAAACCTCCAGCGAAAATAAAAAGTAAGTTAGGGAAGCTTCCACAGAAGGGAGAGAAAACGATGCCTAGGGAGAGCAGGCAGGAAGCTTGTCACAACGACAGGAACTTGAGCTCTTCAGTGGGTGGCACAGGTATGTTCCCGACGAAGAACACAGATTCATCTGCAGAGAAAAGGAAGGAAGACGCCTTGATAGGCTTTGGGAGGGAAGTATGAAGGCACTTGAAATCCCAGAACCCCACGCTGGATACAAGGTCCCAGGTCCCTCCTAAGCCTGAGTCTGGGAATTTCCCATCCCAGTCCTGCTCTCCCCATCTCTCTCTCCAGGGCAAAGCTCTGGGTGGGCAGCTCAGGTGAGCACCCTGCCAACCTGGGCTGTTTCCCTCCCCTCCTCAGGAGCGCCCGAACCTACACCTACCTGTTCTCCCACCCCACTCGCATTCCGCTGTTTCCCAGCTGGGTGGGTGCAGACCACACCACTGACCTCCAGTACGTGTTTGGGAAGCCCTTCGCCAACCCCCTGATCTACCGGCCCCAAGACAGGACTGTCTCCCAGACCATGATCGCCTACTGGACCAACTTTGCCCGGACTGGGTAAGGCGGGTGAGGCTGGGCCAGGCTGCGTGCCACTTTAGCCGACAAGCCTGTTCCCTGTCTTACACTTAACCTCCCTGAGCCTCAGTACCCCCATCTGCATGTGAGGCTAGAGCTACTGATTGGGCACAGCACAGGTATATGCCCAGCCAGTGCCCAGGATATAGTGAAGTGCCCTGGTGGTTTGGGTGAGCCAGGAGGTCTCCTGTGAGCTCTGAGATTCCACACAGCCTTTCTCTCATGCGCAGGGACCCCAACAAGGGCCACTTGGCTGTGTCCACCCAGTGGGATCCCTACACCCAGGAAAGCGGCAACTACCTGGAGATTAACAAGAAGATGGACAGCCGGTCCATGAAGCAGCACCTGAGGAGCAGCTACCTGCAGTTCTGGACCCAGACCTACCAGGCCCTGCCCACCGTGAACGAAGATGGGGCCATCCCCCTGCCCCCTTCAGAGGACTCTGAGGCTGTTCCCATGCCTCCCTCGGACAACTCTACAGCTGTCCCGTGAGCGCCCCACTGGTGACTCTGAGGAGGCTCAGATGCCTACAGCCATTGGATTCTTTTTTTTTTTTTTTTACAATATAACTTATATTTAATAGTAGTACATATTTTTTCCTCCCCCCCCCCAATATCCTCCCCCCACAGCCATTGGATTCTAATGTCCTTGGCCAAGAGGCCACAGTGGGAGCCCACACCCTCTGCCATCTCTTCCTGAATAAAGCCGCATCCCTCTCTGGCAACCGCTCTGCCCTCTTGACCGAGCCGCCTGCCCAGTCTCTGCCAGTGTCTGGCTATAGAAGTGGAGTGCCCCCCTTATTTAAGGGGAGGAAAGAGGGTCAGAGGAGGGTCAGCCCTGAATGGGGAGAGGGCTCTATGGGCAGATACCTCTGGACCAGTGGGCCCAACCTCAGCCAGGTCCTTGGGGTATAGGAAGCAGGCTCTGTGTAACGGGGTCTGAGAACGGCCTGAGAGAGAAACTGATTCACCTCTAGCTGGATCCCAGCAGAGACAGTAATGCATCCCGTAGGCTCAGAGCAGACGGTACCAGTGCTGGGCCTTGGGTGCCCCTGGCAGGGCCAGGGTGCTGCCTGCTGGCTCTGGCAGAGTCCAAAGGGAAGAGGGAGACAGAGGTGAGACGCAGGCCCATGGCCACCACAGCGAGGTCTGGGACAGGGCACCGCCTGCAACAAGGCTCCCCAATCCTGACCTCACAGGGCTTGGGCAGCAGCCTGTGGACACCGCATTGTAGACAGTTACTGTGAGAAATACTCACCTGTCCCAACTGAAATGACACTCGGAGACAGAAGTGTGGAGAATGGGAGACCTGAATGTGCTCTCAAGAATGGGTGTCCCCCACTTCCACTGGCACCCTGGGGCTCCTCATTGGCTGAGTCCTCTGTGCTCACCTGTGTCCTGACATGTCCAATAGGTCCTCACATTAGGCCATTTAAGAAAACTTGGCTGAGCCTGTTCTAGCTGCTCCTCTCCCCCTGTCTAGCTGAGTCCAGTTCCTCAAAGATATCCACCATGATGCTGGCCCACGCCCATGGGTTCTTGGTCTCAATCTTGGTCCCCCCTCCTCCCTTCCCTGTGCCTTGGGAGATTCAGCAACTGCTTCTGTCAGAAGCTGACCATGCTGGCCATTTCCAACAGGGCCAAGGCTCCAAGAGGAGCCACGTGCCCCAGGCCCTCACAGCAAGGACTCAAGTCCAGGTCTGAGACTCCAAAGCTCAACCTGTCAGCTTAGCGGCGGTCTGAGGGCTCAGAGGAGAGAAGGTTCCTGATTGAGGGGGAGGGTATATGGTGGGAGCAGCTTCCGGGGACTAGTCAGCCACCCTGATGCCCACGTTCCAGTATTTCCTTAACAGGCGGGGAGTACAGCAGGCAGTGCTGGTGCTGTTCCTCCCCACCCTCCCTGCCCCATCCTTCCACCTCCCCCACCAGAGGTTCCCATCGCCCACCTCCCCATTCCACAACCACAGCACAGACCTGACAATGCGGGCAGCCAGCCAGGGGCTGCGGGCTCTCAGGCCACCAGCCCTTCTACCCTCAGGACAGTCAGTCTAAACTGGTGACTGCCTGAGACTGGGACCTCAGACCTCACAGCCCTGGGTTCATCTGGGCCAGAGGGGACTCAGGGGGAAGGAATCAGCACATTTATCCTGCAACCACACTCACCTGGGACTCCTGAGACCATGTGCTGGCAGAGCAAGGGGGGTGGTTCAGGGCCTGGTCCTCAGAGAAATGAGGTCTGTGAAGAGCTGCAGCTCCTGGTTCCCAGGGCCCAGCTGTCGCCTTAAATAAGCAGCATCACAAGTCCTCCCTGTGGCTGGCTCAGCACAGCCAGGGGTGAACCAGAGGGGGGCAGTGAAGGATGAAAGAAGACAGACAAGAGAATAAAGTGGGGGCTAGGTGGGATGCTGCTCTCTGATGGAGAGACAGTGCCACAGCCTGCAAGCCAAGTCTTTATTTCATAGCCAGATCCCACCAGACAAAGTGCTCAAGATGTTTGCATTGTTCTCTCGGATTTGGAATCTACTCAATTCCATGCACCTGAACTCTGTCAAGCTTTGTTTTGGCAGCACTGGCTGCACCTCCACAGCCTATATCACTTAGCCATGGGGATCACAGGTTCAGACGATAAGGTCAGGCTTACAACCAAAACCTTTGGCTATAACTGTGCTGGGAAGATTTTGTCCTCCAAGCTGAGACTTGCACGTGGCTTTGCCACAGAGGACCTGCTCTCTCATTCGTCCGAGGCTTGAACCTATCCAAATACTGTAGCCGCTCTCCACACTTCCCCGGACACAACGCCGCCAGAGAGGCCTTCCCAGGAGAGGGTTCCAATTCAGTAAAGGAAAACCCGGCCCTTGGAGGAGAAAATGCAAAGACCCCGACAGAGGCTTCGCCTTCCCAGTGGCAGGCTTTGAGCTGTCCACATCCCCCCCTCCCCACTTAGTGCTGGTGAGTTCCCACCTGAACTTGACATCCACCAATTCCTGCTCGTGGGCAGCAGAAACCACAAGCCCAGCCACTCTCCCCCCTCTTCCTCCAATGGCATCAGCCCCAACCCGGGTCAGGAGGTGGTCCTTGCAGCTGTTGTTTTGTTTTGTTTTTTAAATCGGGAAAAAATTTAAATCACATAAACCACAATGATGCATGAGCTCAGTTCAGTGATATTAATTGTAGTCACACTGTTATGCAAGCAGCACCACTACCTGGTTCCGATCACTGCGTCACTCCAAACAGAACCTGTGTCTGCGCTGCTCAGTATCTCCCCTCCTCCGAGTGCTGCCATTGGTCAGCCCCCTCCTCAGTCAATCTGCCCGTTCTGAATGCTTTTCCTTTATTGTTGGCTTTCTTCTTCAGAGAGGGCGGGAGAGAGAGAAACATGGGTCTGATAATGACACCGGCCGGCTGCCTCCTGCACGCCCCGCTGGGGACGGAGGCTCCATGTGCAGTGTTGGGAATGGAAAGGGTGACCTGCTGGTGCAGGGAAGACGCTCCACCTATTGAACCACCCGGTCAGGCTGTTTTCTTTACTTCGAACTTGTCTTGTTGAGAGTATTGCAGACTTCTGCCATTTTCCTTCTCTGCCCCTTTCCAACCACCTCCCACCCCAGCCCTGTCTCTCCCCTGTCTATTGTCTATGAATATATGCCTATAAATTCTGGATTCATCTCTTCTTGTCCTCCCTCCATGTTCACTCCCTGATCTTTCCTGCTGTTCCATGCGTCCATGTTTATAGATCTGTCTATTCTTCAGTTTATTTGGTTCATTAAATTCCACATGAGTGGGATCACGTGATACTTGTCTTTCCCCCACTGGCTTACTTCGCTCAGCATAGTACTCCCCAGGTCCCTCCCGGCTGTCTCAACGGGTAAGAGTTCCTTCTTTTTACTGCTATTCAGTAATCCACGGTGTAAATGTACCACAGCTTCTTATCCACTCGTCTACTGATGGCCACTTGGACTGTTAACAACCACACCCCTCAAGCTCTTTGCTCCCCGGTCCTCAGCCACCCGGCCCAGCCTGCCCGGCTCTTGCTGCCCACTGTCCCGCCGACTCCCCACCTCCGTCCTGGAGAGCTGGGCTCTGGGTCAGAGGCAGCCAGCTTGGCCGGTGTCTGTAGATCCATGTGGTGCTGGGGTAGCTCCAGTCATGACGTCAGCCGGGCTGTGGCCTGCGTACAAGCAGCGGCTCCTGGTAGCCAAGCGCTGAGGGGCCAGCAAAGGGTCGCTATGCAGGGAGTTCTCTGCTGTCGCCGTATCCTGAACGCACCCCCATCCCTGGAGAAGGCAGTGCTGCCAACGCCACAAAGGCAGGAACCCTGGGCTTGTCCCTGCAGCTCCCTCTGGTTCCCGAGTGAGACACGCTCCCTGAGCCACCCGCTCCCTTCTGCTCTCACACACCCTGCTCAGCTCCCCTCCCTCTGTGTCTCTGTGTCCCCATTATCTCTCTCTCCCTCTCTCTATCTCTCCCTCTGTGTTTCTGTGTCCCCATTATCTATGTCTCTCCCTCTGTCTGTCTCTCTCTCCCTCTGTCTGTCTCTCCCTCTGTCCCCCTTCCTCTCTCTCCCTCTGTCTCTCCCTCTGTCTATCTCTCCCTCTGTCTGTCCCCTTCTCTGTCTCTCTGCTGTGCCCCCAGGTCGAGGTGCATTTCTGAAGCCAGGCACTTCCTCAGAGAAGCCACCAGGCTGTGAGGGAGCCCCCTCCCTCCCCACCTGTGCCCCCCGGAGCCTCCAGTCCTGCTCCCAGGGCTGCTGGTGCTGAGTGTGAGGTGTGCCCTCCCTGAGGGCAGGATCACCCACCCTGTGCCCCTCTGGGTCCCACACCCAGCTCGGACTGCTCACCAGTGGGCCCTCGGACCCAGGCTCAACCACGTGGCTGCCCAGGAGCACACAGCCCTCTCTGTCCTGGAAGCCACACGCCCATGCCTTTTGACTTCCCTTTGCTGAGCTCTGGAGCTCGAGGTGGGGGCCAGGCAGGGCCTGAGGGAAACATGCCCACTGCTCTTAGGGTGAGCCCAGGCCTTTGTAAAAAAAAGCCACCATTAAGGGCACTGTGCACCCAGCTGAGTTTTTGTGGTGCCTGGCCAGGGCCCCCTGACTATTCCCAGTAACCGGCCCAGGTGCACTGTGGGCACCAGACACCCGGGTCACCAGGTCCTGTGAAAAGCAGACAATTCCTACTCCCGTGCACATGTCCATGTGTGTGTGTGTGTGTGTATGTGTCTGTGTGTGTCTATGTGCGTCTGTGTGTGTGTATCCCAGTGACCTTGGCCCAACCTGAGCATTACCGGAAAAGAAAGCTATGCATGAGTGTGCGTGTGTGTCTGAGTACAGACACATGCATGACCTTGGTGAGCCTGGCTAGGAGCGGAACTTATCCTGGCCCCAGGTATACTGCCTGGAGGAAGGGACAGAGGAAGGAGGAGGGGAACAGAACCAGCCAGAAGCAGCTGCCAGTCCCGGATCCCGGATGTCTCCAGTTCCATAAATACCCATGGGCTGGAGGCAGAGTCCCTGAGGCAGGCACACACACCATGGGGCGCCCGGAGCTGGCTGTCTTAGGCCTGGCCTGCTGCTTGGCAGTAGTGAGCTCAGCAAAGGTAAGCAACAGCCCAGCGGAGTCGTCTGGGGACCGTCTGCTCTCCTAACCCAGCCTGGGACCTGGGATGGCACCAAGGAGGGGGGCAGGCAGGTGGGGCGCTTGCACAAAGAGCCCCTGAGAGCCCACACCCAGCCAGCACTTTCCGGGCCTTCCTCTGGGCCTCTGCCTTCGCGCTCACACCATGGCACCGAGCAGCTCACAGCCAGGACACCCACAAACTTGAATGTCAGCGACCACGAGTAAGGGCTGGACCGGGCGCTCCCCAGGGCACAAGGGGCACTCAGGCCAACACAGACAAGGCACCCTGTCCCTGCAGCCCCAGAGTCACTGGCGCCCTCAGGACTGATCTGTAGATCTGCCTGGGCCTCCAGGGCCCTCAGCTCTCCCTCTGCCTGAGGATGGCTGTGGCCTGGCTCAGAAGGGTGCTAGGCCCTAAACAGGCCCACAGTTTGCAGATCACAGCCCCAGTGTCAGAACAGGAGTCTAGACCTCCATCTACTTCAACATGGAGCGTGGCTCCCAAGAGTGGGTGACGCCCACCTGCTTGCCAGTGGCCGGTGCCCTCCAGGGGGAGTCGGGCAGCCTTGAGGCACCTATAGGATCCCTTCCCTGAGGGCCCTGCCAAGGGTAAGGAGTGGGGCTTCCTCAGGAACCCACAGCTCCAGGCAGGCGTGACTAGAGGCCCCACCTGGAGGCTGTCTGAACCCCTACAGCCTGCTGTGGTCATCCCACACCACTGGTCCACCCAGCCTCCACCCCCTGAGCCTGCCCTCTCCCCAGCTGGGTGTGGTGCACACGGAAGGGGGCTTCGTGGAGGGCGTCAACAAGAAGCTCGGCCTCTTGGGCATCGGCGGCCGCTCTGTGGATGTCTTCAAGGGCATCCCCTTCGCCGCCCCGCCCAAGGCCCTGGAGAACCCCCAGCGGCACCCCGGCTGGCAAGGTGGGTGTGGGTCGGTGGGTGCTGGGCTGGCCTGTGCCTGCGGTGGTGGTGTGGCCACCATCCTCACACCAGCCCCTCTGGTCACCCACAGGGACCCTGAAGGCCAAGGACTTCAAGCAGCCATGCCTGCAAGTCACTCTCATCACCAACGACACCGAAGGCTCTGAGGACTGCCTCTACCTCAACATCTGGGTCCCCCAGGATCAGGAGGAAGGTATAGCCCCCTCCCCATGCCCTCCAGGGCCCCGAACCTGCAGAAAGCACCGAGGAGCCCAGAGACCCAGCCCTTGGGTGTGTCGGGGCACCAGAGTTTAAATTCCCTGAAACAAGCACCCACAGGGGATGGGGAGGTGACAGCTGGGCTCACTGAACCTGCTTCCTGCCTCAGTTTCCCAGAACCTGCCTGTCATGATCTGGATCTTCGGAGGAGCCTTTCTCTTTGGGTCTGGCCAAGGGTCAAACGTCTCAGGTGACTACCTGTACGACGGGGAGGAGATGGCCACACGGGGCAACGTCATCGTGGTCACCTTCAACTACCGCGTCGGGCCGCTGGGCTTCCTCAGCACTGGGGACGCCCACCTGCCAGGTGTGCCGGGTGCCTGGGGCCGGGGGTGAGGGAGCTGGTGGGGGCCCTTCAGCATCACATTCTCCCAACAACTCCTGACAGTCTCCCAGAAAGACCAGAATTCTACTGGCAGCGCAGGAAGCTGGGGATGGACAGTGAGACCCAGTTGCCCATTGGCAGGTGTAGGGAGAGAGGCTGCCATCCAGCCAGGCAGAAGCCCACAGCGACCAGGGACAGGGACCCAGGAGACCAGAAAGTGGGAACAGGGACCCAGGGAGACCAGTGAGTGGGAACGGGGACCCAGAAAGACCAAGGAGGGGAGATAGGGATCCAGGGAGCGGGGACAGAAACCAGGGAGACTAAGGAGCAGCGACAGGGACCCAGGGAGAGACAGCAGATGAGACACTGAGGACACAAAGCCATAGGACAGACAGACAAGAGGGACGGTGACAGGGAGAGAAATGAGCAGTCTGGTCCTCCTGCTCCTGGTCCCCTACCTCATCCCACACCCCCTCCAGCACTTCATTCCACAGCCTTCCATAACCCACCCTGCGCCATCCTGGGGCTTGGCCTGGGGTCTCCACATGGAGGAAGCTCTCCCCTCTCCCCAGTCCCTGATGGGCTCCCCTACCTGCCCCAGGTAACTACGGCCTAAGGGACCAGCACATGGCCATCGCATGGGTGAAGAGGAACATTGCGGCCTTCGGGGGGGACCCCGACAACATCACCATCTTTGGGGAATCATCCGGGGGTGCCTGCGTCTCTCTGCAGGTCTGGGGACCCTGGGAGGGTGGGCCTTCATCCCACAGTAATGGGCGGAATGAGAGTGGGGGCTGACGGGAGTTGAGGGAGCTGATGTGAACTGGGGGAGCTGATGGGAGCTAGGGGAGCTGATGGAAACTGGGGGAACTTGGGGGGCCCACGGGGGCTATGGGAATAGCATGAAGCTGACAGTCTGGTTGTACTTGGTGGAGCCTGGGTGGACAGGAGAGGTGAGGCCATGGTGACAGGACCTCTGTGTGTCGCAGACCCTCTCTCCCTACAACAAGGGCCTCATCCGGCGAGCCATCAGCCAGAGCGGTGTGGCACTGGACCCCTGGGCCATCCAGAAGAGCCCTCTCTCCTGGGCCAAGGGGGTAAAGGGGAGATGTGGTTGAGGGAGGTAAAGGGAAGGGTTACCTCCTTTCCATGCCCTTTCCCAGTCCCCATAGCCATCAGCCCTGCACTGGACTAACCTACCTGTCTTCCCCCCACTCCCCGCCACCCAACACCCAGATCGCCAAGAAGGTGGGCTGCCCCTTGGACGATACCGCCAGGATGGCCGAGTGTCTGAAGGTCACCGACCCCCGGGCGCTGACGCTGGCCTATAAGCTACAGTTTGTGGGCCTGGAGTGTGAGTGGGGCCTCCATATGGGGGACAACCATGCTCCCAAAGAATTGAGATTTGAGGGGCTGCTCCTGGCCATCACCCGCTCACTGACGTCCCTGGGAGCCCGGTGCCACCAGGGCCCTTGTTGCCTCCGTGGCCCGACTGGCTGTGCCTCGGGCCCCATCCCTCCCTCTGGTCCTCCCTGAGTCCTGACCCCTGTGAGAAGCCGGTGCACCTTGTCCCCCAACAATGGGCCGAAAGTCATTTGTACCCAGTTTTAGACACAGTGGCTGTCAGCAGGACAGTGTGGCCCAGGGAGCCTGTGGCAGTTACACACACAGTCTGGACTGCCACACTGGGGAGTGGTGACATCAGGCAGAGGGGGACAGGGAAGCTGCTCCACAGGCTCAGGGCAGCCCAGGACGTAGAATGATCCAGACCCCATGTCACAGGGACAGGCTGAGGACCCTGGTCTGCATCAGAGGAGACAGGGGCTGCTACCTGGCCTGGGGCACGGGAGGAGGCTGTGGAAGGTGAGAGGACCCCTCCTTTCCACACAGACCCCTACGTGTACTATGTGGGCCTCCGGGCAGTCGTGGATGGAGACTTCATCCCCGATGACCCCATCAACCTTTTCGCCAACGCGGCCGACATCGACTACATCGCTGGCACCAACGACATGGATGGCCACCTCTTTGCCAGCATTGACGTGCCGGCCATCAACGTGCCCAAGCTGACCGTCACGGGGTGAGTAGCCTTCAGGGCCGGGGCCATGCCCGGAGGCTTCTTGGGAAGGCATCAGCTCGAGAGGAGGCCAGCAGGTATAGCAGGGCATCCCCATAACTTTTGCAAGGGACTGTGGGGGAGGTGGAGGGGAAGACTCGCGCTAGCCCATGTAGAGGGTACAGTCCCAATTTCTCCCTGCAGAGAGGATTTCTTCAAGCTGGTCAGAGGGATCACCTTAGACAAGGGGCTCAGAGGTGCCAACGCCACCTTTGACTTCTACACGGCATCCTGGGCCCAGGACTCCTCCCAGGAGGCCAAGAAGAAGACGGTGGTGGACTTGGAGACCGACGTCTACTTCCTGATGCCCATGAAGGTGGCCCTGGCCCAGCACAGAGCCAGCGCCAAGTGAGGGCCGGGACAGGGGAGGCCCCCCTGGGTCACGTACCTGCCCAGCGAGGCCTCCCCGGTGGGCAGCTCAGAGGGGTCAGGAAGGCCCAGGAAAGCCGGAATGGGGCCTCAGTGGTGCCTGTACCATCTGCCTTGCTCAGGCCTGAGGAGACTTGAGAAGGCCCCTCCTCAAGTCCCAGCTCAGAGGGCCTTTACAGAGTCCTCCTCGCGTTACTGGGAAACCCCCGATTGGGCTCAGGCTGCCTGTCCCTGTGTACAGTAACGAAGACCGGGTTGAATCATGTGAGGCGTTTATTAGAAAGGCCAACCAACCAAGATGACAGGGTGCCTACAAGCGTTCAGACCCTGTCTCCTCGTAAGGTGCAGGGGCAGGACTATAAAGGGGAGGAGGTTGGGGTGCTACCTGCAGCCCTGGGAGTCCACAACCTCAGCTACTGTAGTCATCACACGATGAGGTGATGTGGATGAGATGATGGTGATGAGCTGATGTTTTGACTCCTAGTGGGTCTGTCCTTGCTTATCGGTTCTGCTTGTTGAATTCACAGCTGAGTCACCTCCTTCACTGCTTTGCACAGGCCTTCAAAGGAAACATAAGAAAACTTAACTCCTATTCACAACAGTATGTGTGTTTTAAGACTGAAAATGATAGGGCTACTTTTCAGATTAATTCAGGTGTCTATCCATCAGGTTATAAGTCCCCCTGTCACTCAGCCCACAGGCCTCCCCTGCAGTGTCTGCAGCCCCCGTCCCCCCGCCCCAGAGCACCCAGGCTGAGGGGGACAGAACACGGGATGGTGCTCTGTGTTGTGGGTTTGCAGTTGGCCAACATTCAAAACACCTCTGGCCTGCGGCCACCTGGTAAACCTCCAGCGAAAATAAAGAGTGAGTGAGGGAAGCTTCCCCGGAAGGGAGAGAAAACGATGCCTAGGGAGAGTAGGCAGGAAGCTTGTCACAACGACAGGAACTCGAGCTCTCCACTGGGCGGCCCAGGTGTGTTCCCGACGAAGAACACAGATTCATCTGCAGAGAAAAGGAAGGAAGATGCCTCGATAGGCTTTGGGGGAGAAGTGTGAAGGCACTTGAAATCCCAGAACCACAATCCCAAGGCCTTCAGGGACCAGGTCCCTCCTGAGTCTGAATGTGGACATTTCCCGGCCCCACACTGCTCTCCCCTTGGCCTCCCTCCAGGGCCTAACTCAGGGTGCACAGCCCACGTGAGCTCCCTGCCAACCTGGGCTCTGTCCCTCCCCTCCTCAGGAGCGCCCGGACCTACACCTACCTGTTCTCCCAGCCCTCTCGAAATCCATTGAACCCCAGCTGGGTGGGCGCCGACCACACCGATGAGCTCCCATACGTGTTTGGGAAGCCCTTCGCCAACCCCCTGGGCTACTGGCCCCAAGACAGGACTGTCTCCCGGGCCATGATCGCCTACTGGACCAACTTTGCCAGGACTGGGTAAGGCGGGTGAGGCTGGGCCACCTGAGCCTCACATGTCTGTCTCCTCTCCTACACTTGACCTCCCTGAGCCTCAGTACCCCCAATCTGCGTGTGAGGATAGAGCTACTGATTGGACACAGAACAGGTACATGCCCAGCCAGTGCCTAGGACACAGTGAGGTACCCTGGTGGTTCCAGTCAGCACGGAAGCCTCCCGTGAGCCCTCAGATCCCACACAGCCTTTCTCTCATGTGCAGGGACCCCAACAAGGGCCATTCGGCTGTGCCTACCCAGTGGGATCCCTACACCCAGGAAAGCGGCAACTACCTGGAGATTAACGAGAAGATGGACGGCCGGTCCATGAAGCAGCACCTGAGGAGCAGCTACCTGCAGTTCTGGACCCAGACCTACCAGGCCCTGCCCACCGTGACCGGAGATGGGGCCGCCCCCCCGCCCGCTGACGACTCTAAGGCCATTCCGATTCCACCTTCGGACAACTCTGCGGCATCCCCGTGAGCCCCCCACTGGTGACTCTGAGGAGGCTCAGATGCCCACAGCCATTTATTTCTAATATCCTTGCCCAAGAGGCCACTGGTGGACCCCAGGTAGCCCACCTCCCGCTCCAGCTCTTTCTGAATAAAGCCGAATCTCTCTCTCTGGCAACCGCTTTGACCTCATGACCTCAGCCGCCTGCCCAGTCTCTCTCTGCCCAGTCTCGGCTCTGGAAGCGCAGTACCCCTCATTTCAGAGGAGGAAAGAGGGTCAGAGGAGGGTCAGCCCTGAGTGGGGAGCGGGCCCCGGGGGCAGTTGCCTCTGGACCGGTGGGCCCAGCTTCAGCCATGTCCTCGGTATGCGGAATCGGGCTCTGTATATCGGGGTCTGGGAACGACCTGGGAGAAAAACGCATTCACCTTCAGCGGGTTCCCAGCAGAGACAGTAACGCATCCCGCAGGCTCAGAGCACACGGTACCAGGGCTGGGGGTGGGTGCCCCCGGCAGGGCCAGGGAGCTGCCCGCTGGCTCTGGCAGAGTCCAGAGGGGAGCTGGAGGCACAGGTGAGACGCAGGGCCATGGCCACCCCAGCAAGGTCTGGGACAGGGCACCGCCTGCACCGAGGCTCCCCCATCCTGACCTCACCTGGCCCGGGTTGTAGGCACTGTGCACACCCCATTGTAGACAGTTACTATGAGAGATGCTCACCTGTCCCAACTCAAATGACACTCGGAGACAGAAGTTTGGTGAATATGCTCTCGAGATTGGGTGTCCATCCGTTACACAGGCACCCCTGGGGCAGGAACACAGCCCATTTATTAGGCCCCTCCTCTGGCTCCTCATTGGCTGAGTTCTCTGGGCTCACCTGTTTCCTGACAGGTTCACTAGGTCCTTCCATTGGGCCTTTATTTGAAAAACAAAATTGGTCTGAGGGCTTTTCTAGTTTCCCTCCTCCCCCTATCTAGCTGAGGCAGGTGCCTCGAGGGTGTTTACCATGATGCTGGCCCACATCCACCAGTCCTTGGTCTCACATCCTGGTCCCTCCCCCTCCCTTCCCTGTGCCTGGGGAGATGCAGCCACCGCTTCCATCAGGAGCTGACCACGCTGGCCATTTCCAACAGGACCAAGGCTCCAAGAAGGGCCACGTGCCCCAGGCCCTCACAGCGAGGACTCAAGTCCAGGTCTGAGACTCCAAAGCTCACCCTGTCAGCTCAGAGGGGGTCTGAGGGCTCAGAGAAGAGAAGGTTCCTGACTGATGTGGGGTGTTGGAGAGGGGGTATATGGCAGGGGCAGCTCCAGGACACCAGCCGACCACCCTGATGCACACAGACCAGTGTTTCCTTATCAAACGGGGGGGTACAGCAGGCAGTGCTGGTGCTGTTTCTCCCGCCCTCCCTGCCCCATCCTTCCACCTCCCCCACCAGAGGTTCCCATCGCCCACCTCCCCATTCCACAACCACAGCACAGACCCAACAACGAGGGCAGCCAGCCCGGGGCTGCGGGCTCTCAGGCCTCCAGCCCGTCTACCCTCAGGACAGTGAGTCTAAACTGGTGACTGCCCGAGACCGGGACCTCAGACCCCACAGCCCTGGGATCACCTGGGCCAGAGGGGAGCTAGGGGACAGGAATCAGCATGTTTACCCTGCAAACCCACACTTACCTGGGACTCAGACCACGTGCCAGCAGAGCAAGGGGGTGTGTTCCAGGGCCTGGTCCTGAGTGAAATGAAGTCCGTGACGAACTACAGCTCTGGTTCCCAGGGTCCAGCTGTCGCCTTAAATAAGCTGCATCACAAGTCCTCCCTGTGGCTGGCTCAGCACGGCCAGGGGTGAACCAGAGGGGGGCAGGAAGGATGAAAGAAGACAGACAAGAGAATAAAGTGGGGGCTAGGTGGGATGCTGCCCTCTGATGGAGAGACAGTGCCACAGCCTGTAAGCCAAGTCTTTATTTCATAGCCAGATCCCACCAGGCAAAGTGCTCAAGATGTTTACATTGTTCTCTCGGATTTGGAATCTACTCAATTCCATGCACCTGAACTCTGTCAAGCTTTGTTTTGTCAGCACTGGCTGCAGCTCCACAGCCTATATCACTTAACCACAGGGGACCACAGGTTCAGACGATAAGGTCAGGCTTACAACCAAAACCTTTGGCTATAACTATGCTGGGAAGATTTGTCCTCCAAGCTAGAACTTGCACATGGCTTTGCCACAGAGGACCTGCCCTCTCGTTGGTCCGTGGCTTGAACCCATCCAAACACTGTAGCCGCTCTCCACACTTCCCCAGAAACAACGCCGCCAGAGAGGCCTTCCCAGGACAGGGTTCCCGGAGGGTTCCAGTCGGTAAAGGAAGTCCCTGCCCCTGGAACACAGAATGCAAAGTCCCCCAACAGAGGCCACTGGCCAATACTCCCTGCCTCGCCTTCCCAGTGGCAGGCTTTGGGCTGTCCACAATCCCCCCCCACTTAGTGCCGGTGGGTTCTGCTTTGAACTAGACATCCAGGAATTCCTCCTCGTGGGCCACAGAAACCCCAATCCCAGCCACTCTCTCTCTTCTTCTTCCAAAGGCAGGCAGCCCCGACCTGGGTCAGGAGTTGGTCCCTGCAACTGTTAAGTTTTTAAGAATTAGAGTAAAGATCCGAAACCGGTTTGGCTCAGTGGATAGAGCATCAGCCTGCGGACTGGAAGGTCCGGGTTCGATTCCGGTCAAGGGCATGTACCTTGGCTGCAGGCCCAGTCCCAGTAGGGAGTGTACAGGAGGCAGCTGACCGATGTTTCTCTCTCATCGATGTTTCTGGACTTTCTATCCCTCTCCCTCTCTGTAAAAAATCAATAAAATGTATTTAAAAAAAAAAGAAATAAACTCAGCTTTCTTTCCATATTTCTAAAAAAATATATTTAAAAAAAGAAAAAAGAATTGGGGTAAAGAAGGTGGCGGGGTTGGGGGGAAAAGAGATCAAGCAAAGGAATTGTATGCGCACACATAAGCCTAACCAATGGACCCAGATCGTAGGGGGGCCGGGGACATGTGCTGGGGGACAGGGAGTGGCCGGGGAGAGGTCATGGGGAAAAGGGAGACATAGGTGATACTTTCAACAATAAAAAATGTAGATTTTAAAAAATGGGGGTAACCCAGGCAGTGCCGGGTGGGGCGCCCGCCTGCTCCTCATTAAAGGATTCCCACGTGAAAAAAAATGGGGGTAAAATATACATAAGGTACTCTGGTTTAACTTCTGGTGACATCATTTTCAGTCACACTATTGTGTAGCCATCCGCACTCCCCATTTCCAAATCTGCTCCTCCCCCAGAGACTCTGTGTCCATTCAGCAGCAACTCCCCTCCCTGACTCCTGCTGGCCTATTCTAGACATTTTTAATTGGTTTTTGTTTTTTCTTATATTATTTCTGATTTCAGAGAGGAAGAGAGGAGAGGTAGAAACATCAATGATGAGAATCAAAGATTGGCTGCCACCAAGACCGGTTTGGCTCAGTGGATAGAGCGTCGGACTGTGGACTGAAGGGTCCCGGGTTCGATTCCGGCAAAGGCATGTTCCTTGGCTGTGGGCACATCCCCAGTGGGGGGCGTGCAGGAGGCAGCTGATCGATGTCTCTCTCTCATCGATGTTTCTGACTTTCTATCCCTCTCCCTTCTGCTCTGTAAAAAAATAATAAAATAAAATAAATAAAATAAAAAGATTGGCTGCCTCCTCCCCGCCCCCTACTGGGGATGGAGCCCACAACCAGGGCCTGTGCCCTGACCGGGAATTGAACCGTGACCTCCTGGTTCATAGGTTGACGATCAACCACTGAGCCATGCCAGGCGGGATTTTTTTTTTTTTTTTTTTTTTTTTGAGAGAGAGAGAGGACGGAGGGAGGGACAGGGGATCGAACCACAATCCAGGTATATGTCCGGACTGGGAATTGAACCCACGACCTTCTGGTGAATGGGATAACGCTCCCACCAACTGAGCCACCCGGCCAGGGTTAGACCTCCGCTAAAGAAGAAACCATCTTTTCCAGGGGACACCCTGTTGCCATGGGGACCGGAACACCCCTCGTTTGAGTGGCTGAATGACAGCCCCATGGATGGTGTTTGGTGTCTGTGCTCTTAGGACCCTTTTATTTCTGAAAAGTCCTTAGTCACGCGGCCCGGGGGCCCTGAGGACAGAGCCGGGGCAGGTTCTCCCTGGAGTGAGGCCGGGGCTCCTGGGCCTGGCAGGTACGGAGCCCCTGGCGGGAGTCTGAGCGGAGGGGCAGCCCGACCCTCTGGGGACTCTGCAGGTGGTGGGTTGCCCCGGGGCCTGTCCTCCGGCTCCATGGTCCGTGGGACCCGCAGAGACGCGTCACCTGGCCAGGTACCGGCACGGCCGAGCCCAGGCTCCCCAGCTGCTGTGTCCGATGAGGTGCGAGTCCAAATCCGGGGGTTCTGGTAGGTTCCCCTCCCAGCTGAATGGTTGTCTCCTGGAGAGATGGCCCCCAGAGTTTCTTACTCCATTTCCTGTCTCAATTTGCCTATTCTAGATTTTTTTTAAAATACATTTTATTGATTTTTTACAGAGAAGGGGAGGGACAGAAAGCTAGAAACATCGACGAGAGAGAAACATCGATCAGCCGCCTCCTGCACACCCCCTACTAAGGATGTGCTGGAATCAAGGTACATGCCCTTGACCGGAATCAAACCTGGGACCCTTCGGTCCGCAGACCGACGCTCTATCCACTGAGCCGCACCGGTTTCGGCATATGTTTGGGAGAGGGAGGGAGGGAGAGAACCGTCGATGTGGGAGAGACGGGGAATCGCCGATGTACTTTTAGGCACGCATCTCGCAGAGGTGGTCACTGTGCCCGGGGAAAGCCCTCGCCCTTTCCCGCCAGGGGTCCTGAGGGTTCAGTCTCAGCTCGCTGCCCAAGTCCACGATGCCCCGGTCACCACACCCCCTGTGGAAGGCGGAACTGGGGTGGGGGGGTGTCTGTGGGAGCCAGAGACGGCTGCCCATCTGCCTCCTGCAGAGCAGCCCACAGCCCCCACAGCTTCCTGTCTGAACACAGATGGGCGACTGCATGTCCTTTAAAGCAGCACAGATGTGTCTGCCCGGCCTGGCTCGGTGGCTGAGCACTGACCTGCGAACTGGAAGGTCACAGGTTCGATTCCCGGTCAGGGCACAGGCCTGGGTTGTAGGCTCGATCCCCAGTGTGTGTGTGTGGGGGGGGGGGGGGGTGCAGGAGGCAGCTGATCAATGATTCGCTCTCATCATTGATGTTTCTCTCTCCCTCTCCCTCCCTCTCTGGAGTCAATAAAAACACTATTTTCTGGGATATAAGACGACTTTTTAACCCAGGAAAATCTTCTCAAAAAGCCAGGGGTCGTCTAATACGCCGGGTGTAGAAATACCGCAGCTGGCAGTTACGTTGCTAACTTGCCAGGGACTTGCCCGGCATTGTTCTCTATTATTTATCTTCGTCCTATCCTCGTCAGTCCCGGTCGTCTTCTACGCCGAAAAAATGGCACATATTTTAAAAAATAAAGGAGCCGAAACCGGTTTGGCTCAGTGGATAGAGCGTCGGCCTCTGGATGGAAGGGTCCCGGGTTCGATTCCGGTCAGGGGCATGTACCTTGGCTGCGGGCACATCCCCAGTGGGGGGTGTGCAGGAGGCAGCTGATCGATGTTTCTCTCTCATCGATGTTTCTGACTCTCTATCCCTCTCTCTTCCTCTCTGTGAAAAATCAATAAAATATTTTTTTAATAAAAATTAAATTAAATTAAAAATTAAAAAAAAGGAACACAGATAAAAGAACAAAAGCGCCACTCCCGGGCTACCGTAGAAACAGGGCTTTAATATAATATCCAAGTCTAGCATTTACTATTTACAACAAATAAATATTGCCCCTCCCCAACTGGTAAACATGATTTTTGCCTTTTATACAAATGTTCAAGCCCCTCCTTCCCCGTCCCCCTTCCCCCATCCTCCTCTTACCCCCCCCCCCCCGCCCCCGGGAGCCCACGTGCAGCGGCAGGTGGCGCTCAGGCTGCGGCCGGGGCCTCGCGGAGCTGGTCCTCTCAGGTGACGAGGGTCCCCCCTCCCCGAGGGAGGCCGGCGGGCGTGCGGGGCGCCCGCACTCGGTGGCCTGTCGGTGGATCTTTGGTGCGGCCTGCGGAAGGCTCGAGTGGTGGCTGGCACGGCGGTGCCCGTGGGCGCGAGGAGAGAGCCGCGGCGGTCAGGTCCCGTGGACACAGGCGGCAGTGACCACACCCGGGAAGGTGTGGGGGGGTGTGGCGGGGGCATGCCCCGCGGCGGGCGGGGCTCCGCGCCCCTCGGCAGCGCCCCGGGCAGAGTGGGCCAGTCCTCTGGCCCCAGAGAGCGAAGGCACCTAAGGCGGCGAGTGGTCCCGGGGGGGAGGGAGGGCCGGGTCAGCCTGGACGGGCAGGCGTCAATCCCGGCAGCAGGAGGTGCGGGGAGACAGCGGAGCCGGGGAGGGTGGCCCGGTGGCAGGCTGGGCGGACGGTGCCTGCCTGGCCCGGGCCGCTGACGTCTGTACGTGCTCGGTTGCCCGGCCGGCCCGAGCCCGGCGGGACGTCCCCCGAGGCTGGGCAGCGCCAGGACCCCGCTAGAAGATGCCCTTGGCGATCCGGAGCCCCTTCTGCTTCATGCGGGGCAGCGTGGAGCTGGCGCCGTGCCGCGCCTTGGCCCCCTTGGAGAAGGCCCGTCTCTTCAGGACGAAGTCGTAGTTGGCGGCGGAGTTCATGGCGTAGAACACGTTGGCGTTGTCGGGGATCTTCAGCTCTGGGCGGGGAGGGCAGAGGGGTGGTCGGCGTGAGGGCCCCCGGGGGAGGCCTGGGCTCCGCACCGAGACCGCCAAGGCACCTCCAGGGCCGCACCAGGGGGTGACCCCTCCGCGATGCGGGCCGGGGAGACCTAGCGACTCCTCCCCACAGAGGGCCTGGCTCCACGGCCCCGTCTCCGGGGCAGGGGAGGGTCCCCCCTGCTGCCTTCGCTCACCGGGATCTCCGGCAGGAATAGACTCTGTAGACCCCAGGCCACCTCCCGGGCGCTGCCCCGCTCAGCACGACAGCGCGGGGCCCAGAGAAGGGCAGACCCCCGTGCCTACCAGGGGGCCAGGCACCCCCAGGCCCTCACGCCTGGCTCCTGTTTCCCACCGCCCGGCTGGCCCGGAGCCCGCTGGGCCCCACTGCCCGCTGCAACCTGTGCCCGCCGTCCCGCGCGGCTCCCTGGGTCCCTCACCCGCGTCGGCCTCGAGTCCCGCCTCACAAAGACCCAGCGGGAAGGTGGGAGGGGATGTAGAGACCAGGGGTTTGCGGGGGCCTGGCTGGCGGTCAGGGCTCAGGCCGGGAGAGGGAGGGCGAGCAGCTCAGGGGAGAGGACGGGGGGTGGGGGGTGCGACATTTACAGCTAACCTTTATGGCACACGTATTACCACGAGCGTGCACCGGGGTGGGCAAAAGTGGGTCTACAGTGTCGGTATGGAAAACCAAACAATAATTAACCATCAAAGAACAGACTCTGTGCCTGGTGCACTGGCAACTGTCCTGATAGGATCTGGGAAGGCCAGTGGTCGGCAAACCGTGGCTCTCGAGCCACATGCGGCTCTTTGGCCCCTTGAGTGTGGCTCTTCCACAAAACACCACGGCCTGGGCGAGTCTGTGTTGAAGAAGTGGCGTTAGAAGAAGCTTAAGTTTAAAAAACGTGGCTCTCCAAAGACATTTCGATCGTTGTCCCGTTGCTATCTGGTTCTGGGGACGAAGGAGTTTGCCGACCCCTGGGGTAGGCGGTGCGTCCGGGAGGGCGCCCCTGTGAAGGGGGTTAGCGCCCTCGTCAAGGAGAGCCGGGGAGCCCCGCCCCCACGTGCGGGCACAGCCAGAGGTCGGTGTCTGCACCGGAGCGGGCCCTCGGCCGACGCGGCTGGCACCCTGACCTCGGCCCTCCGGCTCCAGAACCGGGAGAACGACGGCTCTGGTTTCTCGGGCACCGGCTGCGGCGGTTGGCGACACCGCGGTGGACGTCACCGCACCCCCCGTCCCACCAGCAAGTGCCCGGATGGCCGCTTTTCCAGGAGAAACGCCTTTTGTCTCCACCGCAGCTCCGACCGGGTGCGAGATCCAGGCCCAGAAGCCCGGCGGGGGGGCAGAGAAAACACGGGGGTGTCCGGGCCCGGCCAGGAGCGGGTCGGGGTGTGTGTGAAGCCTCCCCGCCCCTGCCCGTCCTGGTGTGGCTCCCCTGCTGCCCCCCGCCCCCCCCCCGCCCCGCGTACTTCTCTCGTCCGAAATGACCTGCACCAGCTCGTAGTGCTCCGGCGGCTCCTCCTCCAGGTGGTGCTTGTCCATGGCCTTGCGGATGACGGCCGGGGCCTTGTCCTGGCTGGTCACCTGGCCGGGCGGGGACGGGCCGTCAGGGGGCTGCGGCCGGGGGTCCGCGGAGCCTCTGGCCGGTCTGCGGGGGGCTCGCCACCTCCCCGGGGAGGCCTCGCCACGGTAAGGGCTCTTTCCCAATGGTTCCTACTCCCCATCCTGGCCCAGCCGGCCACCCCCTCCCGCCCACACTTCCTGGGACACCGACCGCCCCTCCACAACCGTATCCACCAGGCTGGGCCCCGACAGCCCTGGAGGCGGAGCCGCGGCTGCATGGTCAGCACAGGCCGGGCCGACCCAGCTGGGCCCACCCGAGGGCCGGAGTGCGGCGGCTGTGGCACGGGGCACCCTACCCAGTGGGGGAGGGGCGTGGCGGGGCCCCCTCAGGTCAGTCCTGCTGGCTTGATCTCGACCTTCATCTGAGCACTGGCCTCCCCAACCCCCGGCCAGCAGCCCGTCCCCCAGGGACAGTCACAGGTCTCTGCCCTCCTCTGCTCCAACCTCCAGTGACTCCTGCTCCCCCCCTCCCCTCCCCGTCACTGCCCTGACCACCTCGCCCTGAGCCCAGCTCCTTCACCTCAGACCTGCTCTCTGCCCCTCCAACCCCTGGGGACCCCCCTTCTCGGGACACTGCCCAGTGCTTCCCCAGACCTGTTCCCTGGCTGTGATCGGACGTCTACTGCCCTCATCCGATCGCGAAGCCCAGTTTCCCCACCCCTGTCCCTCCGGACCCGCTGGAAGGAGGGCGGACAGAAGGGCAGGGAGGAGAGTGGATGGGAGAGCAAGCGGTACAGACAGGCCAGAAGGAGGGGGGGAAGGAGGGCGGGACGGAGGGCGGGACAGACAGGAGGGAAGGCGGGGGAGGAAGGAGGGCGGGACAGACAGGTGGGAAGGGGGGGAGGAAGGAGGGCGGGAAGGAGGGGGGGAAGGAGGGCGGGACGGAGGGCGGGACAGAGGGCAGGACAGGCCAGAAGGAGGGGGGGAAGGAGGGCGGGACGGAGGGCGGGACAGACAGGAGGGAAGGGGGGGAGGAAGGAGGGCGGGACAGACAGGAGGGAAGGGGGGGAGGAAGGAGGGCGGGAAGGAGGGGGGGAAGGAGGGCGGGACGGAGGGCGGGACAGACAGGAGGGAAGGGGGGAGGAAGGTGGGCGGGACAGACAGGTGGGAAGGGGGGGGAAGAGGGGCGGGACAGAGGGCGGGACGGAGGGCGGGACAGACAGGAGGGAAGGCGGGGGAGGAAGGAGGGCGGGACAGACAGGTGGGAGGGGGGGGAAGGAGGGCGGGACAGAGGGCAGGACAGGCCAGAAGGAGGGGGGGACAGACAGGTGGGAAGGGGGGGGGAAGGGGGGCGGGACGGAGGGCGGGACGGAGGGCGGGACGGAGGGCGGGACAGACAGGGAAGGCGGGGGAGGAAGGAGGGCGGGACAGACAGGAGGGAAGGGGGGGAGGAAGGTGGGCGGGACAGACAGGCGGGACGGAGGGCAGGACAGACAGGCCAGAAGGAGGGGGGGGAAGGAGAGCGGGACAGACAGGAGGGAAGGGGGGGAGGAAGGTGGGCGGGACAGACAGGTGGGAAGGGGGGGAAGAGGGGCGGGACGGAGGGCGGGACGGAGGGCGGGACAGACAGGAGGGAAGGCGGGGGAGGAAGGAGGGCGGGACAGACAGGTGGGGGGGGGGAAGGAGGGCGGGACAGAGGGCAGGACAGGCCAGAAGGAGGGGGGGACAGACAGGTGGGAAGGGGGGGGAAGGGGGGCGGAACGGAGGGCGGGACGGAGGGCGGGACAGACAGGGAAGGCGGGGGAGGAAGGAGGGCGGGACAGACAGGAGGGAAGGGGGGGAGGAAGGTGGGCGGGACAGACAGGCGGGACGGAGGGCAGGACAGACAGGCCAGAAGGAGGGGGGGAAGGAGAGCGGGACAGACAGGAGGGAAGGGGGGGGGCGGGACGGACGGCGGGACGGACAGGCGGGACAAGGGGACGGGCTGGGCAGGGCACGCGCCCGCTCACCAGGATGCTCTTGTACATGTTGCCGTTGTCCACGTCCAGGCTGACCCGGATGATGCAGCAGTCGCCCACCTGCTGGTTGTAGAGCGGCAGCGAGGCGCTGTGGCCGCTGACGCCCGACACGGAGCGCTTGTGGGTGCGGGCGCCGGCCACAGGCGTGGTGGAGGCCGACGAGGACGACGCGCTGCTGGACGCCGAGCTGATGCCGGAGGTCTCGGGGGACGACTGGGAGGCCGACTCCCAGAACTGCGGGGACGGCACGGTCAGCGGCGGCCCGGCCCCGAGGGGCGCTCCCGGCGGGGGCCCGGCTCCGGGGGGACGGGGGGGGGGGGCTCGGGTGAGGCGGGGGGGACACTGGATCCCGGGAGGGAGGGGCTGCGCGGGGCTGGGCGCGCTCACCTTCTTCTCCTGGCCGTCGGGGGACTCCGGGGCGAAGCTCACGGCGATCTCCTCCACGTCGGAGCTGGAGGAGCCGGCCGAGTGGACGCTGAGCGCGTCGGCCACGTCCCCGCCGCTGAGGTAGGGGCCGCACCGGAGCTGGTCGCAGGACTTGGAGTGCGAACTGCCGGAGCCGCTCAGCTCCGTGCTGGGGGCCTGGCGGCTGGAGGGGAGGGCTGGGTCACGTGGGGGAGGCCTCCCCCGGGACACATCCCATCCCTGCCCCCCCACACTCTGCTCCAGGCACCCCGCTGGCTCAGGCCACGTGCCATCGTTCAGCATCAGCCCCGGTTCCGAGGAGGACCCCCAGGCCCAGAGAGGTGAGGACCTTCCCCGGGCACGGGGCTGGTCGGTGAGGAGCCGGGGTCTCCGTTCCCGCCGTCAGCCCCCCTCCCCGCTCCCCTCCCGCCCCCCGGCCCGCGGCACCCACTCGCTCCAGCGTTTGACGATGGCCGTGCTCTTCCTGGCCTTCAGCGTGTTGCTGGCCGACTCGGACGGGGGCTCCAGCTCACACGACAGGCTGTAGCTACGGGACAGGGGGCAGCGTGAGCTCCGGAAGCCACAGTCTCCCTCCCGGCTCCCGCCCGGCACGTGCCCGCGGCGGGCTCAGTGCCGGAGCCTGGGACGCGCCCGACGGCCGCCCGCCTCACCTCTCGGCCTCGCTGAGCCGCGCCACGGCCCGGAACCAGGCCCCGAACCGCGCCTCGGGCTCGATGCTGTAGTTGTTGCAGGCCGACTGCAGCAGCTTGATCTGGGCGATCACTTCGAACTCCTGGGGCCAGAGCGCAGGGCAGGGCGGGGGCCTGAGTGGGGGCGGGTCACCGCCTCGCCTCTGCCTCCCCCCCCCCTCCAGGCCTGACCCGAGCCTCGGCCGGGTTCCAGCAGCCCCTCCCCAGAAACTGTCCTGGACTCTCACGCCTGCGCCCCCCGCTCCCCTGCGAGAGGCTCTCCCCATTCAGAGAGCGGGAAGGGGGTGCCTCGGACGTGAGGGCGGGGGCTGCTCACCTTCCTCCTCTTCTCGAAGTTGATCAGTCTCCCCTGGAAGGCAGACAGCCAAGGCCCATCAATCAGAAGGTGTCCCCAAGCCCAGGACCAACCGCGCGCCCCCCCCACCCTATCTCAGGCTGCACTACCGGCAGCGAACACCAGGGGGCAGGGCATGCACACAAGCTTGGACCTTGGCCGGGTCCTGGGAGCTGGGCCCAGGGGGGACCTTCTCGCTCAGCCCTCTGAGGACAGACGCAGGGGACAGAATCCTCCGACAAGGAGACCCCCGCTTGGCTGCCCCGTGCCTGACCTTGGAGGGTGTGGCCTCGCTCGCCCATGGGCCCTGCTGGCTAAGCTCGCTCTGCAGCTCTGAGTCCCACAGCCAGAAGGCGAGCTGGTTGCCCACTGGTACCCCGACACACAGGGGCCAGGGGCTGGGAGCTCAGGACTCGCTGAGGGGCACTCTCTCCTCTGGGGGGGGCGTTCTCTCCTCTGAGGGGTGCTCTCTGCTCTGCGTCCCGCCCGCCCCGCCCCCAGCTCACTCACATACAGGTAGTCCTTCATGGCCGTGTCCAGCATCACCAGGTCCGTGAGGAAGGTGCCCAGGTAGGGGATGGTGCCCTGGATGACACCCTGCGACGGCGAGGTGGAAGGTGGTAAGTGGGGTCCACGCACTCCCCTGGGAGCCCCTCGGCCTTGGCCCCTAGCCCCAACCCCGGGCTCCCACTCAGAGCAGCCTGGGGACCCTGAGGGGCTAATCCCTCTCCTAGTGCCCACGGACCCCAAACCCTCAGGCGACCTTCCAGGCCTGGCATTTGACAAATCCCCACCCCCCACCCCGAACCCCCGAGCCTGGCTCAGGGCCTTGCTCCGGTGGCTGCAACTAGTCCTCCTGGACACCAGCTGGCCAGGGCAGGTCCCGGGAGGGGACGCAGGAGGCCGCCTGCCCGCCGGGCCGGGGGCACACTCACCGTCTCCTTCGGCCGCTTCTGGGCTCTCCTGGGGTTCATCTCCAGGGTGGCAAACTTGGAGGTCCCCTCCTGCCAGGGTCGAACACGGGTCAGCGAGGTCTTCTTCCTTTCGCCCTTCACCCCACAGGCACCCGGACCCGACTACTCATCTGGACCCAGGCCTGGGCAGGCACCGGCCCTCCCCCGGGACGTGAGCTCAGACAGACGGGGTGGCGAGGGCCTGCCCAGGGGACAGGCTGCACCCGGCAGGGAAGGGATGCCCACCCCAACGCCATCAGCAGCAGCCCGGGGGGACAGCACGGAAGCAGGAGAAGCAGGAGACGGTGTGGAGGGCCCCCGGGAAGACACCTGAGCATTCTCTAAATCAGTGTCAGCTGAATCCGGGGCGCCCGGCAGAGGAGCCTCGTCTTGGAAACGCATCCACCAAGAAGGCTGGATGCGGTATCAGCGCTGACTCTTAACTTTGCCCCAGGTGTCGGGTGCCGAGCCCGGGAACGAGGGAATGGGGGGGGCCTGGGGGCCTGGGGGCCTGGGCCCACCCAATCTCCTTGGCTCCTAACTTTTGGTGTAACTCCCTGGCCTTTGGGGGACATAAATAAACACGGCTTTGTGGGCTCAGAGATCCTGTCTCTCCTTCAGAGAGAACAGAGGTTCCACCCCGCCCCAGCGATCATTTCTATTTCTGCTGCTGCTTTCGTTTCTCAATCCCCAGCTCCCCTATCAGAAACTGGACCCGCTCTGTCCACGCTGGACGTGGGAAAGAGAGAGAAACCCCCACAAGACCGCACCCTGCCAGGCCCCCTCCCCGTCCTGAAAAGCCATCCCATTCCCTGGCCTCCTGTCCCCGGAACGGCCCCCACCTGCCCGCGGCCCAAACAGGTCCCCCTCCCCACAAAGGTCCAGACAGGACGGGCCCTGAAGTTGGGCTGCGAGGCCCCGCCCGCCTCACCTTGACGAGCAGCTCTCTGCTCAGCGAGTAGTTGTTCTCGTCTGAGAAGATCTCCGACAGCTTCTGGAAGACCCGCACGCTGTCCCTGGGGGGGAGAGGGGGGGCGTGTGAGCACGGGCCCCTTTCCCGTGGAGCCCAAAGGCCCCGGTCCCCAGGGCTCCGTAGGCCTGGGGAGGGGGCTCCCGAGGGGGTCACCTGGGTCCCCTTCCCAGGTCTGCCGAGTGGCTCTGTTGGGACCAGTTTTGACTCTGTGTGGCTCAGTCCAGGGCCTGAGAGATAGGGAAACTGAGTCCCGAGGCAGGACTGCCCCGCCTAAGGCCAACGGAGGCTTCGAGACCCCACCCCACGCTGGGCCCCGCAGGCCGCAGGCGCACTGAGGCGGACCCGGCCCGAGGCGCCCACCTGGACACCTCCTCCCAGGTCTTCTTCAGCCGGTGGATGGAGTTGCTCTGCAGGGCGGAGAGGATGGCGTAGAGGGACGAGAAGTTCTTGAGGACCCGGCACTCCTGGGGCGGGGGGGGGGGCAGCGTGAGGAGGGCTGGCGCCTCCCCTTCTGGGTGAGGAGCCTGGGATCCCCCCTCTCGGGGGACCTGCGCCCCATAAATATCGCTGGGGGGCCTGAGCTCAACCCAGGAAGGCACCTAAGGAGGAAGCGGGCCGGAAGCCGATCATTGCTTTGATGGTGGAGAGCCGTGGACGGGGAGTCCGGGGGGCTGGTAGACTGTGACTGCTCTGGGGGGTCGGAGCTGGTCACTGGGATGTTGGTGGCTGGAGCAGCCCCACCTGTGAGTCCTAAAATCTACTGATTGGCTTTTACTGGTGTTTCCGGCCTGGGAGATACGGCTGTGTCTTACGGTTTTAATCTTTATAAAAGGGACGGTGAAGCCAGAGCGGGGGGACGGGGGGGGGGGGGGGGGGAGTTCTGCCACTAGAGTTGGGCTGCCGCCTGGCCCCCGTTTCCCAATTAGTATTTTTCTGAGTCTCTCTATTCATTTGTGTGCGGCCTCCTCCAGAAACCCGAACCCTGAACCGGGGGCCCTGAATCGCTCGGGACGTGAAAAGGGGTTCCCACCGAAGTGAGCTGGGGGTAGGGGGGTGCTGGGGAGAGACAAGGGCGGGGCCCCAGCCCGGGGAGGGGGCGAAGGCGGCGGGGGCTCCCGTACCCTGGCCACCTCGATCCAGTGCTCCACCACCCGGGCGCGGGCGCGGGCCGAGGCGCTGCGGCCGCGCAGGCAGGTGGTGATGACGCAGCCGGCCACGCGGTTGAACTGGCTCACGGTGGCCCGCACGGTGGGCGCCAGGTGCTCCTTGCCCTTCTTGTCGCGCTGGGACCAGATGGAGCCCAGGCAGTGGTAGGGCACCACCTTCTTGAACAGCTCCTGGGGGGGGGGGGGGGCGGGGGCGTGTCACTCGGCTCTGCCCCCCCCCCCCAGCGCAGCACCGGCCCCCCCAGGCCCGGGCTGGGGGCTGGAAGCCGGGCTGTGGCTGAGCGGCGGAGCCCCTGGGTGCTGTTCCCGGGGCCGTGGGCACCGGCAGGAGGGCCCGGGGGAAACGCTGGCGGGGAGTGTGGCGTCTTCACCGGCCACCCTAACTGCGGGGGGGGGGGGGGGGGTGCCCGGGCCCCTCACACCGGTGCCCCTTCCGGTCCAGATGCTCACCCCTGGGGGTCTCCAGCTGGGGGTGTGGCCCGGGCTGACCTGGGGCCAGGACACCTCAGGTGCCTGGTAAGTGCTGAGACTGGTGAGGCCTCCTGGGCAGATGGGGGGCTCCCTCCCCCACAAACAGCCGGGCTCCCCGGTTTGCTATTGTTCCACTTTCTTTCACCCTCAGTTACTCTGTGCAGAGGGGGTGGGTGGGGTCCCAGTGGGGTCCCAGCGCCACAGTCCGCAGGGAAATGGAGGCCTTGTGGTTAAGACGCTTGCCCTGGCCAAAACCGGTGTGGCTCGGTGGATAGAGCGTCAGCCTGCGGACTGAAGAGTCCCGGGTTCGGTTCCGGTCGGCGGCATGGACCTTGGTTGTGGGCACATCCCCGGTGGAGGGTGTGCAGGAGGCAGCTGATGGATGTTTCTCTCTCACCGATGTTTCTAACTCTCTATCTCTTTCCCTTCCTCTCTGTAAAAAAAATCAATAAAATATATGTTTTTTAAAAAGACGCTTGCCCAGGTCACGCGGTTTGCAATGCTGGAGCTGGAGCTGGGCGTGGGGTGGGGTCAGGGGACGCCACGTGGACAGCAGATGCCAGAGAAAGGTGCGCCCGCCCGCCGAGCAGAGCCGCTCACCGCATCCATCAGGGTGAACTGCTCCGCCACCAGGTCCGGAGGGAACGCCAAGAGGTGAGGCCTCTCCTCGCGCAGCCCGTTCTCTGCAGCCACAGGCGAAGGCCAGGGAGGCTCTGGTGCCGGGGCCGGCTCTAGCTCCAGCGTCCGCGACAGAGCCGGCTCCAGCTCTGGGGCTGCTGTTGGGGTGGGTCCCGGGGCTGTCTCTCGCTCTGGAGCCGGTTCGAGTGCGGGCTCAGGCTCTCCAGCCAGCACCAGCTCCTGCTCTGAAGCCGGCACTGGACTGAGCACTAGGGCTGGCGCTAGGCTGGGCGCTGGAGCCGGCGATGGAGCTCGCGCTAGAGCTGGCAATGGAGCCGGCGATGGAGCCGGCGATGGAGCTCGCACTGGAGCTGGCGATGGAGCTCGAGCTGGAGCTGGCGCTAGAGCTGGCAGTGGAGCTGGAGATGGAGCTGGCAGTGGAGCTGGCGATGGAGCTCGCGCTGGAGCTGGCAGTGGAGCTGGCGATGGAGCTCGCGCTGGAGCTGGCAGTGGAGCTGGCGATGGAGCTCGCGCTGGAGCTGGCAGTGGAGCTGGCGATGGAGCTCGCGCTGGAGCTGGCAGTGGAGCCGGCGATGGAGCTAGAGACGGAGTCGGCGATGGAGCTCGCGCTAGAGCTGGCAGTGGAGCTGGCGATAGAGCAGGTGATTGGACCGGCTCCTGCTCTGAAGTTGGCACAGGACTGGACGCTAGAGCCGGAGCTGGAGCGGGCTCTAGCGCTGGGGCTGGAGACAGAGCTGTAACAGGGGTAAAGCTCAGCAGCACGCCTGCTTTCCCCAGACAGAAATCACGCCACCGCCCTCAGGAGAAGCCTCGGCCCAGGACGTCTTCCCCACCCGCAGGCCAGGTGGGTGGTTCGAGGCGAGTCTTTGGTCCTGGCCGCCCCACGCCAGCCTCTGGAGGCTCCTCTGTGTCCAGCACTGACCCCGCCCCCCCCCATCTCCTCACCCTCCAGCTCCGCCTCTGTGAGCTCGGCGCTCTCCAGCTGTGCCAGGAGCAGGTGCGCGCGGCGCTCCAGGTCCGAGCCGGGCATGTTGAGCTGCACGTAGGCCACCAGCTGCCTGAGGCAGGGGAAGCCCGGGGGCTGGTTGAAGTCCTCCGAGTACTGGTCCAGCCAGGTGCCCAGGATGGAGGAGATGGCACTGGGCGGGGGGGGGGGGGGAGGGGGGCAGCAGCGTCAAAGGCCTGGCTCCCCCTCCAGGCGGCCCTCCCATGGCCCCTGTGGGGGCCGGACTCTGGGCCCGTCCCTGCCCACCCAGAGGCCAGTCCCCCTGCCCGTCTGCCCTGGGCTGTCCAGGCAGGCGCAGGCCTGGTGAGCAGGCCAGGAACCCTCCATCGGCCGTGGGACCACTTCTCCTGCCCGTAAAGCCTGATAGTCTGTCTACCTCTGGCACCCCCACTGGACGGGAGGGGGGGAGACACGCCCGCTCTATCCTGGCACAGACTGGCACACAGCGGGCGCTGCCTAACCACGCAGAGTGCCCTGCCAGCCGTCACGGCCCTCGTTGGCACTGCCCTATGCTCCGTGCCTCGTCTTCCCTCTGACACTGCCCCAGGGAATGTTCACCGATGGGCTGGGAGGACGGGGAGGGACCGGGTGTGAGCCAGGCGCCCCCACACCACCCGTCCTGGGCGCCCGGACAGGGACGGGGCCAGCAGAGCTGGGCGGACTGTGGGCGGACGTTTCTCTCGGGGGGGGTGGGGGGGGCTGGCTCTGGGTCCCCAGCCTCCCTCTGAACCCAGGGCCCACCCACAGCTCCCCCTCTTTCCCTCCTGCAGGAGCCCTCAGGCCCCAGGGAAGCAGGGGCCAGGGTCCTACCCACCCCGCAGCCTCGGCCCCCAAATGCCCCCCCCCACCCCGCGATGGAGGCCATCCCGGAGCGGAGTGCACTCACGTCCTCAGGTGGTCCTGGGGCCCGCCGTCCTCGGGGGAGAAAGGGAGGATGCATCCGTATCTAGAGGAGGTCGTGAAGGCGTCATGTACCGAACCTGCCGCCCGCCCCCCGCTGGTGGGCCCCGAATCACGTCCGTGCCCAGGAAAGTGCCCGCACACGGGAGGGGCTTCACTTCGTTTGTGGGACGAAGGAACCCCAACGGGCACCTTACAGATCTCCGAGCGGGCCTGGGGCCCCCACCCCGCCCCCCAGGGCCCTTCTGCCGGCACTCGGGGAGGGGACCCCCAGATAGAAGCTGGAACCTCTACTCAAGTGAGAGCTGTTTCACCCCAGGGCACGGGCGAAGGGGCTTGAGGCAGAGAGCTGCTTTGGCGGGGGGCGGTAAGTCGGCCCCCCAACAGTCCTGACCAGCCGGGGAGGCTGCCTGCGTTCACGTGAGCGCCCCGAGGCTCAGAGAGGGCGAGGGGTTTTCCCGGAGACACACAGCGGCGGGCGGGCGGGGCTCACCGTTTGAACAGCAGGTCCAGGACCTGCTGGGTGGTGGTGAAGGTGCGGTAGGTGCACAGGAAGATGGTGACGTAGGAGAGGTCGCTGCCCTGGAAGGCGGGCACCAGGTGCTCCACCAGCTTCTCCAGCGTGCCCGCCTTCACCGTGCGCACCTTGCAGGTCTCGTACAGGCTCAGGGCCGCCTCGTTCTCACACTGCGGCGGGCAGAGGGGGGCCGTGTGGGCGGGGCGGCAGCAGGGACCCCCCCGAAGGGTGAGGGCTGGAGCGTGGGGACTTGTGGCAGAACCACAGGTGGGATGTGAGTGTCCGTCCCCCCCGCCCCCCACCACCCCCAGGGAAAGGTTCTGGCGTTTAAAAGTCCATCTGAGCCCTGGCCAGTGCGGCTCAGTGGAGAGCGCGTCAGCCTGCAGACTGAAGGGCTCCAGGCTCCATTCCGGTCAAGGGCACATGCCTGGATCGCGAGCTCGATCCCCAGTGGGGGGTGAGCAGGAGGCAGCTGACCCAAGATTCTCTCTCATCGTTGATGTTTCTTTTTTTTAATATTTTTTATTGATTTTTCACAGAGAGGAGGGAAGAGGGATAGAAAGTCAAAAGCATCGATGAGAGAGAAACATCGATCAGCTGCCTCCTGCACACCCCCCACTGGGGATGTGCCCGCAACCAAGGCAAATGCCCTTGACCGGAATCGAACCCGGGACCCTTCAGTCCGCAGGCCGACGCTCTATCCACTGAGCCACACCGGTTTCGGCCCAAGTGTGAGGATTCGAGGCTCGGAGGTGTGGAAGGACAGGCAGGACGGCTCCCCGGGACAGCGGGGAGCAGCAGCCAAAACAGGAAACACGGGCCAGACGCACAAACACCCCCACAGGCGCAGGGAGGGGGCCGGTGGCCTGTCCTTTCCGACGTTCACACAGACGTGCGGGCAGTGACTGCCCCTGGCCCGGCGGGATGGGGCGGACAGAGGCTGATTCCTTTGGGAGCCGGACTGTGGGGCCCAAGGGCAGGAAAGCCCTGGGAGAAAGTGGGTGCAGTCCCAGAGCGGCATGCGGAGCCCCGCGGCTGCAGCCCCCCACACTCCCCGCACTCACCCCGAGCCGGCGCTGGCCCTTGCCGGCCGCGTGGTGCACCTGCACCTTGCGCAGAGAGATGGAGTAGACGACCCCGTTGACCAGCTCCTCACCAATCTCCTGCGTGGAGCTCTGCAAAGACAGGGCGAGGTCAGGGCCCTGCCGGCCGGCCGACGCTGCGGGGGGTGCCCCGTACCCCGGGGAGGCCCCTACCGGTGGCCACACACATCTCCGATCCAGAAACGGGACAGCCTGAGAGCCGGCCACTCTCAGGACAGTCCCTCCCGGTCCCGCCACCCAGGAGCTGGGCATGCACAGGATGAGCCCACCCCTCAGCAACCTGCTCCAGCCCGGGGCGCCCCCCCAAGACGAGCCCCGTTGCCGGTCACCTCCCAGGTGAGCTCGGGGAGGCTGGGAGAACGGCAACCTGTCCGCATCACGCCGCTGCAGGTGAGTGACGGCCTGGGATCCCATGACCCCGCAGCCAGGAGCCCAGGGGGACACAGCGGAACCTCCCCTCTGCCCCTCCTCCCTGCAGCCTGCCCCCCAAACCCCAGCAGGCCCCGCAGGACAGCAGCTCCGCCCGGCCAGGCCGTCAGCCGGCATCACGGGTCTGGGCAGGTGAGGGGCCTCCTCGAGGCCACGTGCGAGGCTGCTTCCTTCCCTTTCTTCTCAGTCAGGCCTGTCCCATCTTGGGCAACAGCGGACTTCCCGCTCCCCATCGTCACGTGCGTGGGGACACAGGGAGGGAGAGGACGGTGCTGACGCGCAGGCTGCCGGCGGGGGCCCCGGGCCAGGAAGGGGGGGCAGCGGCTGCAGCCGGCCCCCGGCAGAGAGGAAAGGTCTTGTTTTCGGAGGCAGTGGCCCGTCCCACGGTCAGCCAGGCCCCGGGGAGCCACTGAGTCCCAGCCGCCCTGGGCCGCACAGCCTCTCCCGGCCAGCCCTGTCCAGGGAGGTGGGGGTGCCCGTGCGGGGGGGGGGGGGAAGGGGCCCAGGAGTCAAGATGCCAACCTCCGAGGGCTCGGAAGCGGGAGCAGCCGGCGGGGAGGTGCCAGTGGGCACCCGGCCGGCAATCGCACGGCCAGCGGCAGCAGCTGGGACCACGCACAGGTCACTGCCCCGGGCAGGGTGGGCGTGGACCTCAGGGGAGGCCCGGTGCCAAGCGCTGACTCAGCCTGGGCCACAGGCAGCCCTGCCGTGAAGCCTGGGCCTGCGGGGAGCGCTGGGCCGGAACGTGGGCCCGCCCCCCTGTACTGTGGGCACCCCTGGGTCAGGGCCGGGGAGGGCTCTGGGGGCCGGGAGCCAGCCTCCGGAAGCCACTTCCTCTGACCCTCGCTCCGGGCACGGGACCGGCGGGAACGCCGCTGCGATCACACCGGTTCCCGAGCCGACCCGCCTCCTCCAGGGAGACAGCCGCCGTTTCCTGGAAGCCAGCGGGGAGCCCACACAGCAGACGGCCCCCCAGCACCTCCCACACCCACACCCCACACCCCACCGCCCACGGCCCTTCCCGCCAGGAGGGGAATTCCTCCTCCTGGACCAGAAAAACAGAAACAGATGCGCATCCTTCCCTGCACCCCCCTCCCCGCTGCCTGGAAGAGCCCCGGGGGGGGGGGGGCAGACGAGGACGTCAGGGGCCTGTGAGCCCTGCCACCCCTGCCCATCCAGGGTCCAGCCGCCCCCACATCTCCCCCGAGTCCCAGAGGCCGCCTCCCACAAAGGCCTGTCCCTCTCCTGGGACTGCGGCCTCAGCTGGCCCAGCGGGAGCCACACCGTCCTGCCAGTTTGGAGGCCGCACGGGACCGGCTGCCAGCAGGCACTGGACTTGAACCCCCTCTGGAGCCCACACGGCACCTGACTCCCCGAGGCCTCATCCAGGCCTGCTGGACAGGGCGCCCCCTGCCAGGGGAGCCGCAGGCAGGGCCAGGCCTGGGGTCTGAACAGCGGCTCTGCCCTGAGCCACGGGCCTTGCTGGCTGGGAGCAGCTGGCTGGCCCTGCCTGGGCGTCATGTGATCCCTGAGCCCTGCCCCCACCCCAGGGGCCCCCTCTGCCAGCCGGCCGGCCGGGGGGCAGGGCGGGATGCTGAGCACACAGGCTGGGCTGGGGAGTCACTGCCCGGGCGGAGCTGACCCCGTCCTCCCTGTTGCCCTCCCCACCCCCCGGCCCCCAGCAGCCGCAGGGACACCCCAGACCACGGCGGCGTCTCTGAGTACAGGCACCGTGGTGGAAGCCGCCTACCGAGAGGCGGGCCCAGGCTCGAGGGGAGCTCCTGGGTCCCAGGCGGAGGGGGCATCTGTTCCCTGCACTCACCCCCTTGCCAGGGAAGGAAAGCAACCAAAGCCCGGGCATCCGCCCCCCCCCCGAACCCACACAGGACCCCGGGCCATGCTGTGGGCACTGAGGAGGGGCTGCGAGCCTCGGGGAGGGGGGCCGGCCCGGCAGACAGGTGTCCTGAGGGTCAGGGTCCAGGGGGCAGCACTGAGCTGTGAGGAGGAGAGACTATCACCTGGACGCTGTGTCTTCAGGGGGGCGGAGCCTCCTGTTCACCCAAGCAGGCACCCCAGGGCCCGGGACCCCCTCCGGGCTGTGCCTTCTGGCACCTGGGTGCAGGGGAGCGAAGGAGTGGGGTGCCCCCAGGCCCCGGTGGGCAGAGGCCTGCAGAATGGGTGCCCGGGGTGTCCCACAACCCACTGGCCCTCCGAGTGCAGCCCCGGGCCCCTGGGGGGCACCTGTGAATGTGTCACCGGATCGGCCTTCTCAGAGCGGCTGGCCAGCAGGGTGCTGTCCCAGTGACTGGGGGCCAAGCCCGAATGCCCTCAGGCAGGACAAAGGGTTCACCAGGCGTCCATGCACATTGGGTCCACTGGGTCACCGAGGCCACCCCGTGGCTCTGACCGCCACCCTCCAGCCCCCGGCCACCCCCCTGGCCGCTCCCCAGCCCCCCAGTAGCCCCCTAGCAGCCCCCCAGCCCCCGCTGTTCCCCAGCCCCCAGCAAACCCTCAACTCCCAGCAAACCCTTAGCCCCCGGCCACCCCCAGCCCCCCACAGCCTCCCAGCCCCCGGCCAGCCCCCTGGCCGCTCCCCAGCCCCCCACAGCCTCCCAGCCCCTGGCCAGCCCCCAGCCCGGCAGCCCCAGGTGCATGAGGCCCCCCCCCCCAGAGCCCAGCAGAGCCCAGAGCAGGGTCCGCATGAAGGGCTCTGACTCCCCGCTCTGTGGAGCCCCGCCCTCGGCCTCAGTGGGCTCGCCTATGAAATGGGGAGCAGAGCCTCTCACAGGGTCCCCAGGGCGGCCACGAGGCTCGCAGCCCAGACGGGCGCCTGGCACACGGAAGCGCCCAGAAAGAGGATCTGCTGCTGCTGTGGCACACACACTGGCACCCCCTCCCCGCCGCCCCCCGGCCCCTGCCCCCCCCTCCCCCGGCCCAGCTGAGGCCGAAAACCCTCCGGGAAGCCTGTGGGAGACCTGCCCGCGGCTCCGGGAACCCAGAGGGGGGCCGGTCACCCCGAACGTCTGAGGGTTGGAGCCGGCGTGCAGCCTGCTGACTTCTTCGCCTTCTGCTGGAAAGCAGGAGCCCCGGGCCGGGCCCCACTCCGGGGCCGGGCACCCACTGCAGAGCGGAGACCGAGGCCAGGAGGACGGCCGAGCGGACAGCGTCCGGGCTGTGCAGGCCCAAGTCCCGGCTCATCTCCTCTAGACCCCTGGTCGGCAAACCGCGGCTCTCGAGCCACATGCGGCTCTTTGGCCCCTTGAGTGTGGCTCTTCCACCAAATACCACACACAGCCTGGGCGAGTGCGTGTTGAAGACGTGGCGTCAGAAGAAGTTTAAGTCTAAAAAATGTGGCTCTCGCCGAAACCGGTGTGGCTCAGTGGATAGAACGTCGGCCTGCGGACTGAAGGGTCCCGGGTTCGATTCCGGTCAAGGGCACATCCCCAGTACGGGGTGTGCAGGAGGCAGCTGATGGATGTTTCTCTCCCATCGATGTTTTTACCTCTCTCTCCCTCTCCCTTCCTCTCTGTGAAAAATCAATAAAATATATTTTTAAAAATTTTTTTAAATGCGGATCTCAAAAGGAATTTCAATCGTTGAACGGTTGGTGTTTGGCTCTGTGGACTGATGAGTTTGCCCACCACGGGCCTGGCCCACCAGCCCAGGGCCGGGAGGATGAAGATGTCGTTCACGGGAGACCCTGCCGGTGCCTGCCCTGAGCCCCCCGGGGCAGAGGGGACTCAGGTCAGCCCTGGACAAGGGGGGCCACCCCCCGGGGGAGACACTGCCGCCCTCAGAGGCGACCCTGGCTGGAGACCCCTGGTTTCCAGGGCAGCCGCAAAGCTCGGCGATTCCAGGAATCGGAGTTTGGAGTCTGTGCTGAGCCCCCAAAGAGGCTGACCCATCTCCCCAAAAACCTGCCCCGGCCTGAGCTCAGCTCTTTGTATTATTTTTAAATACGTTTATTGTTTTTTCACAGAGCGGAAGGGAGAGGGACAGAAAGTCAGAAACATCGATGAGAGAGAAACACCGATCAGCTGCCTCCTGCACGCCCCACACTGGGATGTGCCCGCAACAAAGGTAACAGTGCCCTTGACCGGAATCGAACCCGGGACCTTTTGGTCCAGAGGCCGACGCTCCATCCACTGAGCCACACCGGACACGGCCTGAGCCCGGCTCTTTAAATGTGCCTCCGTGGGGAGGAGAGACCCGGCCTTCAGGCTGGCCCTGCCCACGCCCATCCTCCCTCCTGCCCATCCTGACTGGCAGGCCCAGTGGGCCCCCGGGGGCCGGGCCTGCGAGGGGACACGGCTGGTGGCGGCGGAGGAGGAGGCAGGGGGCCCGGCCCCTGGAGGTGGAGGGTGGGGCTGGCTGAAGGTCCAGGCCCCACAGCACCGGCACGGACCACAGTGGGCACTTCCTGGGCGCCCGGCCCTTGGTGGGCACACTCACCACATTGAATCCTGCCCGCACCTCCCTGGATGGATGAGGGAGGAGCGGGTGGGAACTTGCCCAGCCACGAACCAGGCAGCTGGGGTAGGGACTCGAACCCCGGCCTGTGACTCTCCCATCTGACATAGACAGCCACCACGGTGGCAGCCTCAGAGCAGAGTCTGCCCCTGGCCACAGGGACGCAGGAAACAGACCAGTGATGGGACGGACCTCCTGGGGTCACCCAGCCAGTTGGGGGTGGCAGGCCTCTCTCAGAGGGGGCGTCCAGGGCTCCCACTGGCCCGAGGCCGGGTAGGACACACCCCTGGGCAGCCCCACCCGTCGGCTCCGATGCCGTGCCAGGCGCTGCGGGGACTGCTTGTCAGGCCGCCTGTCCAGCACGGTCCCCCCCAGAGCCCTCGGCGGAGGACCGGCACAGGCCCACTGTACAGAAAAGGAAACTGAGGCTCGGGGCGCAGGCGCAGGTCGGGGTGCGGGCTGAGCCAGCACGCCCCAGCCCGCACCCCTCCTTCTGGAAACAGCATGACACCTGCCTGAGGCTCGACTGAGCTGGCCGTGCAGGTGGCCGACCTTCGGGGAGGAAAATGCCAGAGCAACACCCGCACCCAGATACCCCCCCCCCCCCTCCGCAGCCCTGTGCTGGGTGCTCCCCCGCCCACCCAGCCGCCTGGCCCTCGTCCGCGTCTCCCGGCCCGGCCGCCCCCTGCTCTAGGCCGCAGGTGTCAGCTCTCGGACCCTCGGAAGGGGGTCGGGAGTCGCTTCACCGGGGCTGTGTGTCCGGGAACAGGACAGGGGCCACAGGGCCACCAGCCAGCAGCCCCCGAAACCGCCCCGCCGGCCCGATCAGGGGCCATGGAGGGCCGGTGCTCAATGGATTCCGGTGAAGACAAGGCCCGGTACGTCCGATTCCCAGGCCATCCAGCTTCTCCAGGGCTGACCTCACCCCCCCACGCCCACGCCCACTCCCACTCCGGACCTTCCCTGAGCGTCCGAGCATACAGCTCAGGTCTTCCCAGCCAGAACCCCCCTTCTCCGGCAGCCCCTGGCAGAGCAAGAGGGGACGGAGGGTTTGGGGGGTCCCCGCAAATGGCAGGCAGACACACAGACACCAGCACCTTAGGCCACGCCTCTGGGGCCTCCAGGGTCAAGGCCCTGGGGCTACACTGAAGCTCGGCGTACGGCATGGTCAGGCGGCCAGATGACCTGAGGAGGCAGGGAGGCTCGACGGAGCCCCCGTGTATCTCCACCCCAAGAACAGAGAAGCCCCCTCCCTCACTCCATCCCACCCACAGACGCTGTCGGGCCTGGCAGGCCCACTGCCAAGGACAGAACCCTGCCTCTGCTGCTGGCTCGCTTAGAAAGGCCCTGCACGCTAATTAGCCTCCAGCGCCTCGGTGGTTCCTTCTGCTAAATGGGCTGACAGTCCCGAACGCAGGGGACGCAACGCGTGGAATCACTCAGCACTGGGCCTCCCGCAGAGTTCTGGCTCCAGTGTGCTGTTATCTTAAATCTTGGGGGGTTTGCTGAGGGCTTGCATCTTCCTAGAAACCCCTCCCTCCCCCCCCCCGCCACCCCCCAGCGTGCTCTGGCCACTGCACTTGGCCTTTTGCTGACCTCTAAGCATCCCCGCCCCTCGCCGAGCCCCGGCTTCTGGGCTGCCTGGGCCTGGTTCCATTCTCCCACAGCTCCACCGTCCTCCTCGTGAACTTGGCGTTGCCTCGATGGCGAGCCTTCTCTGACCCCTCTGGCCTCGAGCGCACAGTAGGCACCCCAGAGAACGCAGCCCGGGTTCAAGTCCCGGCTGCGCCCTCCTGGGCTGTGCGTACTCCCAGCTCAGGGGCTCTGGCCCCCTGGCCGGTGGGGCTGGCACCTGCCTGGAGGGCTGGACAGGGAGGTGGCACCCGCATCCGGTGGGTGCTGCGGGCCAGAGAGGGGCCTGGCGAGGCAGGGGCCCGCCCGGACCCGGGGCCGTGTCCTCCCGAGAGCACAGAACCGCACAGGCGGGGCCGGGTCAGCGGTGGCTTGGCTTCGGATCAAGATGACGAGGAAGCACATGCCCAGATGTGCGAGGACATCTGGCAGCCCCGAGAGCAGGGAAGGACTGGGCGGGGGCTGGTGGGGAAATGGGGGGCGGGGAAGGAAGGCAGAAAGTGCCTGGGGGTTTCTAGAGAGGACAGGGACCCCAGCAGTGCTGCTTCAGCTCTGGCACAGTGCAGACCAGGAAACCAGCCCCGGGGAGGTGGGGGGGGAGGATATTGGCAGGAGGGACAGGGACTCCCCCGCCCCCTCCACCCCGTGGTAAATGGCCATTGTGTTTGGCTTCCGGCGTGGACTCCTCTTCTGCCAGGACCCTGGTTTTCCGGCTCCAGCCAGAACTTCCCCTTCGATTTCTAAACAGTGGTCGCGGCCTGGATCTGGTGCCCCCATGGCAGCAGCAGGAGGGGGAGGGGGAGGGGGAGGGGAGGGCGGGGAAGAGGGGGAGGGCGGGGAGGGGAGGGAGCCAGAGAGGCCACCCTGGGCAAGGCTAGGGCTCAGCCTGCCTCTCCCTCAGGTCCTCAGGGATGCACATGATCAGAGAGAGGGGGAGGGGAGGGAATGGGCTGAGCAGCGGGCCCCACCCTGGCCAGGAACCTTCCCGGCCCTGAGAGCGCAGGCCAGACCCTCCCGGCACACAAAGCGGGACCGGCTGCCAGACGTAATGCAAGTCAGATGGGGACTGGGCTGTGTCAGGCCTCCCGTCCTGCTGCAGCCGCCAATAAAGCCAAAGCTCTGGGTCCCGGATGAGGGTCCTGGACACGCCAAGCTCAGGAGGAACGTCTCCCAGGCTGGGGTCCCCCCCCACCCCCATCCCCCCCCCCGGGCAGGGAGACAATTTGTCCTTGGGCAAACATGCATCTAGCCCAGACACACACAGGCACAGACCCAGCTGCGGACTGCCCGCAATCACAACACAGCCAGGCCTGCAGTGATGGGGGGAGGGTGCAGGGCTCCAAGGGGCCTAACCAGCACTGGGGGGAGTGGGGGGGGGAGGGTCAGGAACTTCACAGTTAAGACTCTGGCTAGGGCGTGACAATGCTGAGCCCCTCAACCCAGGGCTAGCCTCTGTCCGGGCCCCATGCCCAGCCAGAGCCGGTGAGGGGTGCGTCCCTGGATCTGCCCCAGGGGCAGGTGCACAGGCAGGCGGGAGGAAGGTATATTCCCGGCAACCTGTGTGACCCCATGACCCACTGAACCCCACTACACAAACACACCAGGAACAAGAGTCCCGCTCTATTGCAGACAGGCACAGCTCCCCTTCTCTGAATCCTTCCAAATCTAAGGTGTTGGGGTATTTCGGTTCTTGTATGTGGCCTGACCAGAAATCGAACCCTCAACCCTGGCCTACTGTGCGACCCTCTAAGCAACCGAGCCACAGGCCAGGGCTGGCGCTGGACATCTCCTAACCGAGCAGCAATGAGTCAGTCACCCTCTGGGCATGCGAGGGCCTTGCCCCAACCGCCCTGCCAGACACCTGGCCCCACACCCGCTTCCCGTCCACCCGGTCCTCTGAGCAGTCCTGAACACCAACCAGCTCTACCTCGGACCCAAAACAGGCCTGTCTGGAAGGCCACTGTGGTCCCCGCTGCCCCGGGCAGGCATGCCAGGAGCTTGCCCCCCCTGAGCACTAGGCACCTGGGTTGCGAAGCGAACTGCCCGTGCCAGCTGGGCCGGCAGCCAGAGGAAACGGCCAGGCCCTGCTCGCAGGGTGACAAGCCCGCAGAAACAGGTCTACCTGCTGCTGCAGGGGCGCGAGGCTGGCACAGCCGGGCTCCACGAGGGCAAACACCGCGGTGGATGAGGGGCGGGCAGGCAGACCCGGGCCGGTCCCTAAACTGCTGGACCAGCAGTGCGGGCGCCCCACTCCCACCCCCGCCCCCGCCCACCTGCTGCCCTGAGGGTTACAGCCAGGAGGGGGCACTGCTGCAGAGGGACCCCCTTCCGCACCGATCGGCACGCCGGCCCCCACTCCCTCGCCGGGCCGCGGGTCGGGCCGCCCCAGCTCACCCACCTCCAGGCGCGGCAGGTCGGGGTCGAGCTGCGTGAAGCTGTGCAGCACCACCGGGCAGCTGTCGGGGCCGCCCACCTCCAGGCGCACGGCGTCCCACACGCTGCGGCTCCGCCGGGAGCCCGGGAACAGCGGCTCGGCCCCGCCCGCAGGCCCGGCCGCCTCGGCCCACATGCGCTGCACCATGGGCGGCTCGCGGCGGCGCGGGCGGCCGGCCGGGCCGCGGGACCCGGGGCGGCGCGGGCGGCGCGGGCAGCGGAGGCCCCGCGGCTCCGCGCTGCTGCGCTCTGCGCCCGCCGCTTGGCCCGCTGAGGTCATGCGGGGGGCGGGCCGGGCCGGGCCGGGCCGGGGGCGGGGCCTGCGGCGCGGGGGCGGGGCCTGCGGCGGGAGGGCGGGGCCGGCGGCGGGAGGGCGGGGCCGGCGGCGGGGAGGGCGGGGCCTGGGTACCGGGGCCCGGAGTGCATGCTCGCGGGTCCCACCTGTAAAACGAGGGCGGGGCCACACGACACATCCCGCAAACACACGCTGCGCACCCACCTGCGCCAAGCTTCAGGGATCCATGGGCAGAGGGGCCCCGGAAGCTCCCACCCTCTGTGCCCACCCGAGCACCCGGGGACGGTGGGGTGGGAGGTGGAGGGTGGGGGTGGAGGAAAACAGTTGGGCGGTTTCCGTTGGGACCTTAAAAAACGTATCCCATTGGCTTGACAACCCCACTCTTAGGAATTCACCCTCAGCTGGCGCCCCGGGGTGTGCACAGGGATTTCTATGGGAGCACATTACGGAGACTTGGGGTACACCCCTGGCCAACACAGTCACGCAGACACCCCGAGCCCCTCGGCAGCCTGTGATGCCGGAAGCGCCGCTCAATACGGGCCGGAGCCGCGAGAAACCGGGATGCTGCTCCGTTTGCAGACAGGACGCGGCCGGTGACCAGAGGGCCCTGCTCCGCACTATTCCAGGGGGCCCCACTTTCCCTCTGGTTTCTCTGGATTTCCCAGCTTCCTAAAATATTCCTATAATCACACTCCCGTGGTCAATGCCCGTTTTGTCTGTTTTTAAGCCGGATGGATAGACTGGGTTGGAGCGGAGGGGCCTAGGAGGTGGGTTAGGAAGGCTCCGTGACCTGCCCCGGGGGAGGGGAGATGGGGGGCACATTAGAAGGATGCCCCCAAAGAGCAGCAAAGCTGGGACCAGACCCGGACACTGCCCTCGGCTGGACGTGTCTCCTCCGGCCCTCCTCCCAGCCCAGCTCTCAGAACTTGCCAGGGAACCCGCACCCACCGGGGCCCCCTCGATCTTTCGCTCAGGGAGGTGCCCGGGAAGCAAGCTCCCAGTGGGGAAGAGGGCGCCTGGAGGCCGAGCAGCTCATCCGGGCACAGAGGGGGCACCCCACGCACCACCACTCTGGCTTCGAGGATGCCCGGGAGGCAAGGGGTGAGGCATGGGTGGTTCATCATCACACAGGCCCTCCCTGCTTTGGGGCTCCCCACTGGGGTCCTGGTGAGCCTGTTCACGGCTCAGCTGAGTGCACACACGGTTCCCAGGGTGGTGGGGTGGCCTAGGCAGGTTCAGGCACTGAGAGCTGGGGCTGAGCCCAGCCCCACCCGTTCTTACTGTGTGAACCCGCCCCCCCAGGTCACCACACCCTGTAGGGAACGGTGTTCTGAATGAAGGGGGCACGCCTGACGAGGGGCACCGCCGAGCACCTGGCACAGAGGGGCTGCGGGGAGGAACCGGGCGAAGCACTGTGGGGCGGGGGCGGCTTGGTAAACGGGTCACTCCTTTCCTCTCATCCTGCTCAGGGCACCCCGACCCCAGCTGTCCCAGGCTCCCACCCTTTCCCTGGGGGAGCACCCACCCCGCCCTGAGGGTCCCGAGAAGCCCCCACGCACCCGCTGCGCTGCAGAGACCAGGCCCCAGGCGGACAGAGGCTTCGAAGGAGACCCCGGCCGAGCCCCGCCCCCACGGTCTGTTTGGCTTGCAAAGTGTTTTCCCACGTTTGAGCCAACCGAGAAAGGTCAGGTGGTGTCACACAAAAACCCACATTCCTGGCTTCCCCCGCCACTTCCAACCACCTGGCCGCACCAGGTCCGCGTCTCTGTGGGCAGCAGGAGGAGCTGGCCACAGCGGTCCCTCTGGCCGGGCCCCACGGGGCCTCCCTCGCTCGCTGCCCCCCCCCCCCCAGGTGAGGGGACAGGTGTACTCAGGCCTAACCTGGGCCCCTCTCTCTTCCCACTTCCATCCCACCGCGTCTGCTGACACAGGCAGCCAGAGAGGTCGTGACCCTTACAAAGCTCCCCCACCTGCCCACAGACATCCTGGGCAGACCACCTGCCGGCGGGGGGGGGGGGGGGGGGACCCGGCTGCCAGGGGAGCCCCGGCTGCACCTCTGGTCTCTGGCCACGCCCAGCCGGGCTCGCTCAGAACTGCAGCAGCCCCAGGGTTTCCAGCCCTCGTCCTGGCCCTGGGGATACTGCCCACCCTCACCGGCCCCCCCGACGACACTTGATGGGGGCACCTCGGGACTCCCAGGGCGGCTCACACCCGAGGGACCCAGCATGGCCCTGATCTCTGCCCAGACCTGGCCTCAGGTCATGCCTGGCTGAGCCCAGGCCTTGGCCATCCTCTCTTCCAGCCACGGAGGATGCTGTGGCCCAGGGAGGACCAGAGGCCCGGTACCCAGGCCAGGCCGCGGGGGAGGAAGGCAAAGGGCGCCCCGTGGGCCTGCCCTCTGTGGTCTAAATTTAGAGCCAGGGAGGACACGAAGAGGGTGTGGCCTGGCCCTGGCCCGGCTCCCCAGTCACGTCCCCACACGCGTCACCATTCCTGGCCTGCCCGGGCCCTGGGGTGGCCCCTGTGGGCGGGTGAGCACACACCTCGGCAGGAGGTGACACACCTGGGCCCCCGTCTCGGAGCTCCGGGAACAGGGGTGGGCCCGGCTCAGCCCCGCCTCCTCTCCCCGCCAGGTTTCTGGGAACCTCCGGGGCCTTCTCTTCCGCCAAGGAGGGAGCCCCAGGCAGGAGGCAGAGCCCATGGGGCGCAGCAGGCGGGAAACGCCACCTCCAAACCTCAGGAGGCTTCCCTGGGTGGAGGGTGTGGCATCACCCCACCACAAACTTCTGCCCTCGGCGGGCATCAACGCCTGGGGCCGTGGCCAGCACAGGCACGGGGTGCCAGGAGCTCGCTGCGGGCCCCGCTGTCCCCCCCCCCCCCGCTCCACCCCCACAAAGGGGCGCTCACAGCCCTGCCTCTGACCCTCGAGGGTGATGGAGACACTCAGAGCAAACGCACAGCCCGGAGTCACCCCGAAATGCAGTCCACAGAGTGGGAACTGGGCTGCCCTAAGGACTGTCCCCCAACACGCACCCCCCAGAGGGCTCAGTGCTCCCCCCCCCATGCCAGCGGGCCTTGACCTTGACACCAGTCCAACAGGTGACAGCCTGAGGTGGAAGGCGGGGAGGAGAGAGGAAGAGACGCCGAGGGGACACAGACAGATCGGAGACTGAGACTCTGCCCCTGAGCCTGACACGGAGAATAACAGACGGGCCCGCAGGTCCCGGTCTCAGCCCCAAACCTGTCTCCCGGGGAGTGGGGGGGGGTGGGGGTGGCTGATCGGGAGGCAGCAATGTCCCACAGCAGTGCTGTGGGAGGCGCCATACGCTGCCGGAGAAGCGCCCATCAAGCCCGAGGGACCCAGCGTGCCCCTGACCTCCCCTCCTTGCTGGTGTCAGCCAGCGGCCACCGCACCCTGGGACCTGGGACCACCCAGCATGTCCGGGAAACGCTCTCTCAACATCTGGAGCCGGAAACAAAGATCTGGGGCCGAGGCTTCCGTTCAACCCCCTGCCCTGCACCTTCCCAGCCTCAGTGTCACCCTCCGAGCCTCAGTGTGTCCGTCAGGAAGAGGGGAACAGCGACGACAATGCAGCCAGCAGGCTCTCGGCAGAGCGGAGGAGGATAACACGCGGCACGAAAGCCCTTTGTCATCTGAGCGACACCCCCCGACCCCCCCACCCCCACCCCCTGCACAGGAGCCGCTGACCAGGGCCACCCTCCCGCCAGGAGAGGCAGACAGGCGGGCGGGCGGGCGGGCGGGCGCTCCGCACCACAGGCAGCGCCCCCTCCCCCCCACACCCAGGTGGCAGGTGGAGACTCCCCGGGAGCGGCTTCCAGCCAAACTCCTTCAGCCAGTTCCCACGGGGAGGGGGGCGGGGGGCAGGGGAAGCACCCAGCCTCCCGCTGAGGCCCCCGTTGCCCTGGAAACTCACCTCGGAGGCCGGGGCCAGCAGAGGCGTCGGCGGGGGCGTGGGGCTCAGGACGGCAGGACTAGGACGGCGGGCGAGGGCCCATCTCCTGGCCGTCACCACGGAGACGCAGGCGAGGAACACCCAGCCCTTCCTGCCCTTGGCCACGGCGGGCCTGCCTGCCCGGGCCATGGCGGTGTCTGCCCGTCCGCCCGTCCGCCCGTCCGCCCGTCTGTGCCGGCCCCAGTGGCATCGAGCACCTGACTGCCTGGACCCGGAGTCACCCACATGGCTGTCATACCTGCTCCCGTGACGGGCAGGGCCAGGAATTCCCGCTTGGGCCAGGCCTCGGGCCAGCCAAGGACGCCAGGACGGGGCTCCATGCGGGCCCAGGCCCCAGCTCAGGCCTGCTCTCCTCTCTCGGGGCGCGCCCAGCTGTCTCCTCCAGCACCCCGGGCCCTGCACCCGCCCCCCCCCCCCCCGCCCCGGCCTGTGGAGGTCACACCCCGGGTCAGAAAGGTGGCGGGTACGAGTCACTGAGATCTAAGCTGGTGGGATCGCCCGGTGAGCATGAACCCGCCAGGTGCATCGGGTGAAACGCCGAGGGTCCCACTGGCTCTGGCCCCGGCCCCCCACTACCGCTCGGGGCACCTGCATCCCTGGCACCCGACACGGGATCGCATGCCCAACTGCAGAACCAAACTGGGTGGTAACGGTCCACGGGGCCAAGCAGGGAAGCAAAACACATAACGCCGTCCCCACGAGGACCGTTACTTCGGAAAAGCCAGCAAACGCGGCCAGCGGGAGAGCCGTCGGAGGTGGTCGCTACACGAACACGTTTAAGAACAAACTCGGGACCCGTCTCCGTTGCCCTCCTCTTGCTGTGAGCAGACAACTGGCGGCCACGGGGCAAGGCCAACGCCCATTTTTTAAAAATATATATTTCATTGGTTTTCTAACAGAGAGGAAGGGAGAGGGACAGAGAGTCAGAAACATCGATGAGAGAGAAACATCGATCAGCTGCCTCCTGCACACCCCCCACTGGGGATGTGCCCGCAGCCAAGGTACATGCCCTTGACCGGAATCGAACCCGAGACCCTTCAGTCCGCAGGCCGACGCTCTGTCCACTGAACAACACCGGTTTCGGCCTCCCAGCGCCCATTTGACAAATGGAAAGACTGAGGCCGGGAGCCAGGAGAACGCAGAGCCACAGACACTCCTGCCACAGCATTCAGAGCTCCCGTCCCCAAACCCAGAGCCACAGGGAGCCCCGGAGACGGATCGGGCTGCTTCCTTACCCTCCTGGGACCCTGGCGGGCAGCCGGCGGGGCGCGCAGGACCACGGGGGCCGGGGGGAGAGGGGCTCCGGCAGAGGCTCCGCAGGCGGCCTGTCGGCACATGGTGGGCACTGCCGGGGCGGCCGGGACCCCGCATGCCGCCCTGCCGCCCAGCCCCGCCAGCACCGGCTCCGGCTCTGAGCCGTTTCACATCCTCTTCCGGTGGCTTTGTGGGCGCAGGGGGCTCGGCTGAGCAGGCAGCTCGGGGCCCGTGAGCAGAGAGCTGCTTCCCTGTGGGCGTGCAGGTTCCTCTTCTCGCTCAGCCTGTTTCCTGACACCCCTGGGGAGGGAGGGGGGCACGGAGGTCTTCAAACCCCAATCCTCCCACCTTGCCCTCAGCCTGAACTCCCACCACTAGGCTCGCAGCAATTTCCTTCACGGAAGAAGGGGTTCCACACGGCCCAAGGAAGCCCTGGGGTCCGGGTCTCTCCAGGAGGTACAGGTGGGCATCAGAGGTGGAGGGCTGGGCGGGCGGGCATCAGAGACACAGAGCTGGGGGGTCCCAGGTGGACCCCGAAGCACCCGCCTCCCTGTGCCTAAAGCCAGAGCACATCTCCACCCGCCCCCAAATCCCTTCCACAGCTTCTGTCCCCCCACAGGGAAACCCGAAGTCCTAGCCCCTGACCACCCGCTGTGCTCACCTCTACCCAGGCACCCCTGCAGGTCCTCCCCTGCACCCCCAGCCCCACAACCTGCGGTGCATGGTGACACTTAACCCTGACCTTCAAGCAACAGCAGAGGGAACGGGGCTCTGAACCAGCCAGCTCTGGGTGCTGGGCCAGCGACTTAGCAACCCTGAGCCTCAGCTTCCCCGTGTGAAAAACGGGCACATGGCTGCCGGAGGGCCTGACAGGGGCTCAGCACGGGCCTGGCTGACGGTCGGCACTCGGGGGCCTGCACCCTGACCCTCTCCCCTGGCCCCACGCCCGCCGCCACGCCTTGCACGCAGCAAACACCCAGGGGGTGCCGGCGGGGGCTGCCCCGGGCCAGGGGTACTGTCGCTGTCTGAGGTCTGTCCGCTCGGCGTGGGCCCCGCACGGGTCCCGGCGGGAACTCAGAAACGCCTGCTGTCGAAAAGCGCGAACCGTGCCGGGCGCTGGTCCCCAAGCGGGGAGGCCACCGGGGTGCACGACCATCTCAGCCCGCCCCCTCCCCCAGGCCAGGCGGGCACCAGGCTGGAGGGCAGAAGCCAGCAGGCCCAGGTGAGACAGGGCTCAGCAGAGCTCCAAGAAGCCAGACAGCCTTGGGCACCTGGGCTGTCCTCGACCTGACCTCTCACCCCTGTGTGGCCTCGGCCACCCCTTGTGGCAGCCTGCCCCCCCCCCCCCACCGGTGTGCCACGGAGCTCTCCGGAGCGTTTGGGGGCATTCGGGGAAATGGGGGGCCCTTTTCCGAGCTGTGGCCTCCTCTCAAGGTGAGCTCCTGGGGGGTGCTGTGGGAGGGGCAATGGGAACCTGGCTCTGAGTCTGAGGGTGGGGGGAGCGTGAGCGGCGTGGGGCACGGGCCCCCGGGGAGCCAGGCTGCCTGCTCCGTGTGGCTGCGAATGCCTTTGATTCTACAGCATCACTGGGCCTCCCGGGAGCAGGCCCCGTGCAAAGAACCCCCTCTCTCTTCCATGCTTCTGGGCCCAGAGAAGGCTTCCTGGGCTCTTCTCCAATGACCCCACAGCCTCCCAACCCGTCACCCCCACATCTCCCCTGCCCCATCCATCAGCACAGGTCGGCCTGACCTCAGCCCAGGTCACGGTATTCCCTGCCGAGCCGGCCAGGCCCCGCGGCCACAGGCAGTGGATCTGAGTCACAGGGGGGGCGGGGGGCAGGATGACCAGCTGCAGGCAAGAAAGGCGGGGCCTGCGGAGGGGAGGGGCCTGAAGAGGGCGGGGCCTTGGGAGGGGAGGGTCTGAAGAGGGAGGGGCCTGAAGAGGGCGGGGCCTCAGGAGGGGAAGGACAGGTGCAGAGAGGCCCGTCTTTCCTACAGGCCTGGTGTCCCACCCACCCCCACTCCCCCACCCCTCACCCCCACTCCATCCCTCCCGCAGGCCCACACACACCACATCACTGCCACCCCTTGGAACTAAGATCAGACTGGCCACCGGGAGCCAGGGCTCTGGGGGCTGGGCACAGTTAGGGCCATTCTGTCTGCACCTCCACCACTTTGCCCCATGCGGGGGCTGAGCCCACCAGGGACCCCTTCACACCTGCTGTGCACGGAGCTCTGTGCGGCCACGGCCTCTGGGCACACTCCAGCAGCCCGGCCCGCGGTCACGGCCCTCGTGGCAGGAGATGAGGCAGACACGGGCAGAGCAAGGACGAGGGCCAGGTACAGAAGGAAGGCCACCAGGGAGGGCGGAAAGCCCCGCTGCCTAGCGACCAGGAAAACAAGGCCCTGGTCCCCAGGGTAAGCTTTCCCCCGACACATCGCTGGTCCTGCGGTTGAGATCTGACCTCTCAGATCGCGGTCACACGGCTGGGGCCGGAGGAACAAGGGCCCAAGAGTGGCCTCATGGGCTCCCATGCGGGCGGGCGGGCAGGCGGGCGGGCGAGGCACCACCGCTCCCTGAGGCACTGAGCCCTGGGAACCGCATCAGGGCCTCTGTGGGGTCTAGCTCCAGGCCCAGAAAAGCAGCAAAACCGGACAAGTGACCACGCTGACCTCTAACCAGCTGCATGGACCTATGACCCTGCCCAGCACCCGCCAATCAGTGGACACCAGACCCTGAAACGCCCGCCAATCAGCAGAGACCAGATCCTGAAACGCCCGCCAATCAGTGGAGACCAGATCCTGAAACACCCGCCAATCAGTGGAGACCAGATCCTGAAACGCCCGCCAATCAGTGGAGACCAGATCCTGAAACGCCCGCCAATCAGTGGAGACCAGATCCTGAAACGCCCGCCAATCAGTGGAGATCAGACCCTGAAACGCCCGCCAATCAGTGGAGACCAGACTCTGAAACGCCCGCCAATCAGTGGAGACCAGATCCTGAAACGCTCGCCAATCAGTGGAGACCAGATCCTGAAACGCCCGCCAATCAGTGGAGACCAGACCCTGAAACGCCCGCCAATCAGCAGAGACCAGACCTGAAACTGATGCATATTCTAATAAGACCCTCCCTTGGACCTCCCCTAAAATCCCTGCCCTTAAAAACCCAGAGGACAGGAGACCCAGCTGCTCTCCCTCTCCCTCCCCTCCCCCTGGCTCATCACCTTCCCCTACTCCTTCCTGAGCTCTAAGGCCCTTTTCTCCTGGGGGTCCCTGGTCCCCGAGCCTGTGCCCTCCACCTCCGTCACTTTCTGAATGAACTTCCTCTATCACGTGAGTCTTGGCTCCGAATTCTGTCCGGTCTGACTCTGCCCGTCGAACACCTGGTGCCGCGGTCACCGCCAGCACCCCGCCTGTCCCAGGACACCAAGGTCATGTGACCCGCCACCTGTTCTCAGAGCTCTGCCTCCCTGCCAGGTGGCCACAGGAAATCACACCTGGCCAGCCACACAACCGCCGGGGCAGACCCAGCCAAACCCGGCCACGGACACATGAGCACAGATGCACCAGCGCTCCCCCTGCCCACACTCTGCCCTCGGTGGGGGGGCAGGACAGGGTGCAGCCCACATCTGCGGGCGCCTCGCCCTCCCCCAGCTCCTGGGGGCAGGCCTGTGGGGGTGAAGCCGTTGTTGATAAACAGTTGGCGGCCGTCGCTAGGAGCTGTGACTCAGCCGGAGGATGACTCCTGGAAGCTGTTTACAGCGCCGTCCCATCCAGGAAGCAGATGGGAGGTTGCCGGGCTTCGCTCCTCTGCCTGCAGCCTCCTGACCTGACCCAGGGCCCGGCCCGGTCCGGCCCACCTCCCGCCCCCTCGTTTCTGGGAACCTGAGGCCCGTGATCTAGTCGCTGAACACGCAGCCCCCGGGTGCCTGGCTCTGCGAGGTGGGGAGCCCCGCTGCGGAGAGGGCCCAGCCCCCAGCTGTCTGCGCTGATCTGCACCCCGGCCTCTCCCTCCGGCTCTGACTGAGACTCCCAGGGACCGGGACACAGCAGACACCCCCCTCTGCAGCCCCCACTCCCCGGAGCCCAGCCTGGCCAGGTGCTCCTCATGGGGACAGAGCACTTTCTTTTTTCTGCTTTTAAACGTATTTTCATTGATTTCAGAGGGAGAGAGAGGGAAGCATCCAGGATGCATGAGAATCACGGAAGGGCTGCAGCCTGCACGCCCCACGCTGGGGATCAAGCCGGCAACCCAGGCCTGTGCCCTGACCGGGGACCGAACCTGGGACCCTTCAAGGCCGATGCTCTACCCACGGAGCCCCTCCGGCGAGGGGGGGAGGGAGCACTTCCCACACAGCCTCTGATGAAGCCACGGGAGTGACCCCTGAGGGAAAACGGAGAAAATGAGGCCCAGAGGCCAAGTGAGGTGCCGAGGCGGCAGGGCGGGGAGGCGGCAGGGCGGGTCGGTGCCCCAGGTCGGGCCTCTGTGCACGGGTTCCAGATCACAAGCAGGTTTGTTTACGGGCGGGTGTGGGGCTGGCGGGGTCCCTGTTTGGGGGCGGGGAGGAAAGAGGGGAGTCTGTCCCGTGTGAGGCCCAGCCCAGGACCCTGACCTCTTTCCCGCTCCCTCCCCCCAGCCCACGGCCTACGCCTGAGCCAGGGACCCTCGGTGTTTCCACACTCCCCGACGGGCCAGTGTGGGTGCCATCTCATGGGCACCATGAGACTGGCTGGCAGGCGAGCTCTGCACAAAAGCCGGGAGGTGGCACCAAACTCACCCAAAGCCACAGGGCAGCCTGGCACTGAGGCGGCACCCAGCTCTTTTGTTTGTTTATTTTTTTATTTTTATTTTTTTATATTTTATTGATTTTTTACAGAGCGGAAGGGAGAGGGATAGAAAGCCAGAAACATCGATGAGAGAGAAACATCCATCAGCTGCCTCTTGCACGCCCCCCCCACCCCCACTGGGGATGTGCCCGCAGCCAAGGTACATGCCCCTGACCGGAATCGAACCCGGGACCTTTCAGTCCACAGGCCGACGCTCTATCCACGGAGCCACACCGGTCTCGGCTCTTTTGTTTTTTTAAGTTTGTCATCTTGAAGCTTTTTGTTTTTTAACATATCTTATCGACTTCAGCGAGGAAGGGAGAAAGGGATATAACATCCACGCTAAGAGAGAACCATGGACCGGCTGCCTCCTGCACAGCCCACGCTGGGGATCCAGCCCCCAACCTGGACACGTGCCCCCACCGGGAACAGAACCGGGACCTCCTGGTTCCTAGGTCGCTGCTCAACCACTGCCCCCCCTGACCCCCCCTGTCCCCCCACGGTGCCCCCCACCTCGGGGGCAGGGGCCCTGCTTTCCCAGAGGGAAAGAGTGACTTGTGGAAGGACAGCCGCCAGAAGGGGGAGACCTAGGGGACCCCCCGGAACGGCAGCGCCGCAGGAAGCACCTGCTGGGGGACAGGCACCGAGGGCTGGCCCCGCCGCAGGCAGACCAGGGACCCGCCACCGGTCAGCCGCCTTTTCCCAGCCACTGCGTCACACAGGTTGCCAAGAAGCTGAGGATCCGCAAATCCGGGCCCTACCCCCAGCCGCTCCCGCCGGCATCACGCCCAGCCGGAGCCAGTGCTGCCAAGGGTACGGGCAGCCCCCTCCGGTGGCAGCGAGGACGGCTCCCGGCCCTGGGCCTGCCCCCACACCCCGCTGCCAAGAGCCAGGGGCAGAGCAGCAGCTACGAGCAGGGCCTCCATGCACACCCCCCGCCCGGCCC